>PVLD010017938.1:0-40167 GCA_004027595.1 Dinomys branickii | reverse complement strand
TGTTTTTCTCCCTTATGTAACATCTCCAAAGGGTGTTTAGTTGCATGGCTATTCAGGAAGGTATTAAGGGCTTAGGCCAAATCTTGAGTGTATTAAAAAATGCTGCTGGCTTTTCTGAAGACAGGTATTTGAACCTGTCAGTGTGTTTTAATAAATACAATAGTGAAAAATTTCCCTCTTTGCTATATCAGTAATATAGCAAAAGTAATGAGTGAAACTGTAACTTCATGGAAGTCATATACTAGAGTTAATAAAATTTAGTTTGTTACGGAGGTTGGGAAGAATTCATTGAACAGCATAGAGGTTTGTTTACATGTTACTTTGGGATGATAGTTGTGAAATTAAAAAGAATTGGCTCTTCTGTTGTTAAAAAAAAAAAAAACAAAAAAAAAAAAACGCCAGTTGTAACTGAGCTGCCTCTACGGAGGCTCCCATTTCCCGTGTCTTTTGCGGCAGAAAAATGCCCTTAAAGGGATGTTGGGATGTGCACACACGGATCCTTCCCCCTGCCTCTTTTCCTTCCGTGGGTGCACTGCCTGGAGCTCCACAGGGTGCTAGGGGTGAGCTCAGCAGATGCGTGGGTGCTGGACAGGCACAGCCCATCCTCCCTCCAGAGGGTGGGGATCACACAGCTTTGCAAGCCTCACTAAAGATCTTAGCATGGGAGCAGTGCATGTGCAGGGTGGGGTGTAAGCACGGGAACCCCCAAAGTTATATGGGTCTTTGGGGCTGGAGGCCTTGGAATTTGGGTCTCAGTCACTCGGCATCCAGTGTTCCGGCCTGACTCCCAGCTGAGAGTTTGGAGGTACACACTGTGCCATATACCATTTATTTTCTACTATACACGCTGCACAGGGGACTGTTGGTGGCCTGCTGATGGTCTGACCTACTTTAAACATTTTCTAATTACATAGCTGTTAACATTTAAATATTCTGAAACTTGGAGCTGGAGGTGTAGCTTAGCAACAAAGTGCTTGCCTAATGGGCATCATGCCCTGGTTCAATCCCCAGCAACGAAAAAAAAAAAAACTCTGGGATTTTACCCCTAACTCCACATTTCTGCTCTTGCTGGAAAGCTCAGGTCATGCCCACACTGAGTTTAAGGTGCCCCCAGGAATCCGAGGTCCTCTCTCGGCCTGGTTCAATTGTTCTATGCATTTACTTGCCGGTCCTAAAGGGTAGGGGTAGAGCTAAACCTCGGTACGAAGTTCCCGCTGTCTGGTACAGAACCCCCTCCGAACATTTTTTCCTTCACACAACCAACCTCCTCTTAGGCTCCAACTTGCGCTGCTCTTTAGGTACACTACTGTCAAGAGAGCAGACCTGGGGGCGTCCTTCGGTTATCAGATCCATCAGTTTGGAAGGCCGGAGGATCACCCACAGGGGCCCGGGAACACACTGCTTTTGGGATGGAGCGATCGCTTTCAGGACAGTGAAATAACAATCGCTCTGTCAACGCACTCACTGCGGCAGTGGATGTCTCTCTCCTAGGCCTCGAGGTCCCCGGTCAAAACAACAAAAACAAAAACAAAAACAAAACCAAAAACCCAAAACCGGGCGAAAAAACCGCCAGTGTCCAATAACACCATCTTTCGGCTAAAGCACCACGATTTACCCAGAAAGTCACTCCAGCGATTTCTATCCAGAAGGTCCTGGCGAACCTTAGGTAACTGACGACCCCCTCCACCCACAAGGATAACAGAAAACTGCTTCCGGGTGCGGTGGCCTCGTTCCGGGGCTCGATCGCGCGCCCAGTGAGCTCGGCTCTCTTACCCACGGTGGTAAGTCGAGGCGCTGACGGTTGTCCTGGCGGCGTCCTCTGCGCACAGCGCGGCGAGAGGCCGGCGCGGAGGTGACCGCAGGGCGGGCCCGGCGTGCGCACCGCTCGCAGAGGCCACCTTTGCCCGTCCCCCCCCGCGCCCAGGCCAGGTCCCACTGGCAGCCCCGCTGGGGCCCGAGACGCGCGACACCCGCCGAAGGACAGACCCCCACCCGCGCCCCGGGCGCGCCCCGCGTCGCCGCCGTGCACTGCCACCCACTGCCCGAGTCGCGCCGCCCGCTCCCGCCCGACCTGGTCGCAGCCATTTTGGACTGACGGAGACAAAGAGCGAGCCCCGTCGCTGCCCGCCGCTGGCCTTCCCAGCCTCGGGTGCCGCCGCCGACCCCGCGCGTTACCCACACCCATACCTACCACCCCTCTCCCCCAGCACAGTTCTCGCCCGCCCGCATCCCGGCCTCTGGCGCTCGCAGCCATTGGCCGCACCTTTTAAGTGCGCACAGCAGCCAATCAGTAGCCGCCGAGGTGCGGGCGGGGGCGCCGCGCGCCTGCGCATAAGAGCGCCCCTCCCCCGCCCCGCGCGCCGCGCCCCCGCCCGCCCCGCGCCCCGCCCCCCGCCCGCCCCGCGCCCCGCTGGAACCTCCTCCTGCCCAGGCGCGCTCGGCCGAGCGGCGGCGGCGGCGGCGGCGAGGAGGAAAGATGGCGGCGGGCTCGGATCTGCTGGACGAGGTCTTCTTCAACAGCGAGGTGGACGAGAAAGTGGTGAGCGACCTGGTGGGCTCGCTCGAGTCGCAGCTGGCGGCCAGCGCGGCCCACCACCACCACCTCGCGCCGCGCGCGCCCGAGCTGCGGGCCGCGGCCGCCGGCGCGCTCGGGAACCATGTTGTGAGCGGCAGCCCGGCCGGAGCCGCGGGCGCAGGGTCGGCCGCCCCCGCCGAGGGCGCGCCCGCAGCGGCGCCGGAGCCGCCCCCCGCAGGTAGAGCGCGGCCGGCGGGCGGGGGGCCGCGGCGCACGGGCCCCGGCTCACCGCGCTGCCCGCTTGTCCCCGCAGGGCCCGCGCCGGCGCCCGCCAAGCTGAGGCCGCCGCCCGAGGCCAGCGCGGGGCCCTGCCCGGCCGCCGCCGCCGCCGCCGCCGCCGCCGCCGCCGCCGCCGGGCCAGAGCCCGCCGCCGCCCCGCCCGCCGGCCCCGGTCCCGGCGCCGCCAAGCCCGGCCCGCCCGGCCCGCCCGGCCCCGGCGCCGCGCAAACTTTGAATGGGAGCGCCGCGCCGCCCACCGCGCCGCACGCCGCACCTGCTGTCAGCCCGGTCAACAACGGGCCCGCGCCGCCGCCCGCCGCCGGCTCCGTCATCCAGGCGGTCCCCGCGCCCGCGCCCGCCGCGCCCTCGCCGCCCGCCGCGCCCGCGCCCGCCGCGCCCCCGCCGCCCGCGCCCCCCGCGCCCGCCGCACCCGCCCGGCCGCCCGGCCTTCCCTCCGCGCCCGCGCCCCCCGCGCCCGCCGCCAACGCCGCTGCCGCCGCCGCTCAGAACGGGGCCGGGGCCGCCCCCGCCCCGGTCTCCGCCCCGGCCGCCGGGGGCGCCACGGGGCTCAGCGGCCAGCCGGGGCCGGGCGCGCTGGCGCAGGGAGCCAAGGCCGAGCCGCCCAAGACGGCGGGGCCGGCGGCGGCCAGCGCGGCGGGCTCGGCGGCCGGCGTACTGCTCGGGCCCGCGATGCCGGGGGCGCTACCGGGTCCCCCCGGCGTTCCTCCGGCCGCCCCCGCTACCCCCGCCGGGCTGCCCAAAGGCGCGGCGGGCGCTGCGACCCCCAGCCTGCCCAGGACGCCCACGGCCACGACCGGCGGGATCCGGGCCACTCTGACGCCCACCGTGCTAGCCCCCCGCCTGCCGCAGCCGCCGCAGAACCCGACCAACATCCAGAACTTCCAGCTGCCCCCAGGTGAGTGGACGCGCCGGGCGGGAAGGGAGGGCGGGTCCGAACGGCCGTCACCGTTCCAGGAAGTTCTGGGCTGTGTTCTGGGGCTGTGCCCAGGCTGCCCGCCTCGCAGGGCCCGCAGCTGCGGCAGCAGGCCGAGGGGCAGCCTCTGCCCAGGTGCTGGGTGCCCTGTGAGCCAGCGGGCAGCTGGCTGCCTGGCCACTCTCAGCACCAGCTGACTGCTCGGGTTTGCTTTGGTGTTGCTCATGCAGGGGTTCTTGGAAGGGTCCTCTGTGCACAGCTTTGGAGGCGCTGCACTGCTGTAGAGCCCTTGTTTGGAGTTTATGCAGGGCTTCCTCTTCGTGTAGTGGTCATCCTCACCGAACGCAGGGGTGCCATGAGGGGCCAGGCCCCTCCTCCCTGCAGGTGAGGGCTGGGAAGGGTGACTCCTTATGTCCAGGCTGAGGAAGTCCAGGCTGAGGAAGTCCAGGCTGAGGAAGTCCAGGCTGAGGAAGTCCAGGCTGAGGAAGTCCTGGTGGAAGGCTTGGGCTTCCCTGATGTCATCAGGAAGGCAGAAGAGGGGCTCATGCTCTGGAGCAGTTTCAGCTCCTGTTGATGCCAGAAGTGATACCTGATACTTTTGTCGCTGCCATCTCTGGAGATCGGTGGGATGGTTCTGGGGCACAGGTCTTGGGGTGCAGGAGGTGACAGTGATGTGGGGCCCACACACATGCACTAGGTGTTTGGGCACAGAAGCTGCTTCAGCCTTTGACATTTGCACACTCTCCTCTGTGACCCTGTGGCTCTTCAGGGTCCGTCGTTTGACGGGTGAGTCCTTGTCCAGCAGTGCATGCCGGGCTGCTTTGTTTGGGAGCCCTCGAATAGAGGAGCATTTCCTCTGAACCCTGGGCTGGAGCGCCGAGCTTTTCGGAGCGCTTGTCTGGTGGTGTCTGGTGGTAGTAGTGACATGTGCAGCGGTGATAGCGCCACCGCGCTGGCAGCAGTAGTGGAGAAGTGAGGAAAACATCACTGCTGCCACAGTGTTCCTCCTTTCTGTAAAGAGCTGTGGGTCACTTGGAAATAGCTGCAGCATCTTAGTGAGAAAGGACTTCATGTTGAAGCTAGTAAGGTTCAGGGCTGCTGGTCAGATACCCGGTGGGCTCTGCTTTATGGGGCAAGCGTAGGGAGACTTGAGAGCCAGACTGAGTGGTTGGTTATGGGGTTGGGGTGGGGGCTGCTGTGCTCTGAGGAGGAGAGGGGTGGGAAAGAAGCACCCCTAGGAGCTGCTGCAGTACCCCTAGCCACACATCTGGGGAGTGCTGAAAAACTTGCAAGGGTGTTTGATTGAAGGCTCTGCTTTGCTCATTATGTGTATTTTGACCTTTGGGTGGAAGTTAGGATTGATGTTTAGTTATTTTTAAAAAGGCAATCATAACGGTAGCCTATTATGTGGGATGCTAGATGGTTTTGTATCTACCTATAAAACACCCTTCTAGGGATCTTTCTTGTAGTTAGCATTGCCTCCCCCATGCAAGGACATCCCCAGGCTCCTGTCCTCACGGAGGCTGGTGTGTCCAGGCGACTGTGGATCCTGTCAGGAGTGGTCTGACTGTGGTGATCTGGGGTTGGCCCGGTTCCTTTGCTCTAAGCTTCTTACAGGTAAAGCTCATCTCTTCTCTGTCTGGGAGAAGAAAGCTGTGATTTGAAAAGGGCGTCTGTGTTGTCTGTTGTACGCTGTCCTGAGACTCACTTCTGCAGTGTGCTTTAAGGTCAGGTTCAGGGTGGGTTGTGTTTGGTCAAGAGTCAACTCCCTGAAAAAAGTGGAGGGTTGGTGATTTCAGTAGACTGCATCTTTGCAGTCCCCATGCAGGTGAGAGTAGAGACTGGCTTCTGTTCACATTTGGGTGGCAAATGCTGAGAGCAGTGCTTTAAAGTGGCCACATGATTTCTAGAAAATAAAAAGGTTTATATCCATCTTTTTATGTTCCTCTTAGATGGTTTGATTAAGTATGCTGATTAGCTATGTTATTTTTGTAACAGTCAAAGCTAAACAAGAATAGATAAAATCACCAGTGATGGGACAGTAATAGGTTATGAATATTGTAACTATATTTTATAATTGGTCAGAGAATGTTAAATTCTGCTAGTTGATGTTTCTTCATTGACAAAAGACAGAAGAAGGGTGAAAGTAACTTAACAAAACTTGCTTGGCTAATGACTCCTTGTTACAACTTAGTGGTACAAATTGAGGTTGCTGGGGGATCCTTGGGGGAGGGCGGGTTTCAAAGCTTGAAGTAGGCATCAAGTGGAGTAGCAGATTGTTGGCAGTTGAGTGTGAAAGGGTGTTGTGCCCCTCCCAGAGTCCTCCTCCAGTGGAGGTCACAGTGGGACAGGGAGGTGCCTGTTGAGGTCCTGGAGGTCAAATCTCAACGTCGAGTAAATTTTGCCCCTTGGCTTATGGTGAGTGCCCACCCCTCCCTCCGCACTGGGGAATGAACCCAGGGCTGCCTTTTTTGCTAGGGGTTGGCTAAATTATCCAAGCTGGTCTCGACCTTGCCAGTTTTCTGCCTCAGTGTCCCAGACTGCTGGGCTTACAGGCCTGCGCCATCATGCCCAGCTCAGTGAGCTTTTAATACATGCGTTGAATTTGGTTTTAGCAAACTCAGTCTTGATATTTGTCGGAACAGTTTTGCAAAGAGATGTTTATGTTATTGCAGTTGTAATTTGCTTGTTTGAAGGTGCCAGGGTCTAAATTTTATCCACTGTGAGGATAATGAGAAAAGAAGATTAAAAAATCTTTAGAGATGCTGTCACAACCGCTGCGGTTGTCTCCAGAACTGAAAATCAGGGCTTGGCTTCATATAGCTTAGTGTGGTCAGAAGGGCAGAATCCTGGGGATCACCTTTGGAAGAAGCAGAAAATGATATGACACTCAAATTAGTGTGTATGTACATGGTTCTGAAAGGTATTTTTGAATAGGTGCTATGTTTCTAAACAGGTTAATTTTTGGTATGCAAATTAGCATTTTCTTTAGTGTGCCTCTGTTGATCTTTCCATCATTCAGAATTTGCTCTCTTGTTACCCTAGGATTTGGCCCACTCCTATGTCACCATTCCAGGACAGAAAGCCACATTCTCCACATGCCTTGGCCCTGGGATACCGTGTGCTGCTTTTAAGGTGGCAATTACAAGGTTGTGCTGTGGGCAAGGACAGTGTACAGCACTGGTTCCCTTCTGTGGTGTAGGGCATTAGGTGCTGGTGGGGAAAGGGAAGGCAAATCTGTGAGTGGCTGATGCACCTGTTTGGCCAGGTTGAGTTCATGAGCCTTAGTCTCCAGGGTGGGCTACTTCTGAAGTGACAGGAGCTGGGATTCTAGGGGCCAGCTTTGGCAGCAGATTGTTTGGCACAAGGGATGTTCTTAGAAGTTTACATATTGTTATTTGAGGACACAGTTGCCGTTGGATTAGGGGTTGGGTGTGTTGTTCACAGAACCTTAGTTTTCCGGTTGTAACATTGGGATTGACTGCTTTGTGAAGAACGTGGAGTTCTGTCAGTGTGAGGCATGCGAACAGCTGTTAAGCAGTGTTTATTATTCCTTCACTTGTCTAGTTTCTTACATTTTCAGTTTCAAGCATGATGTTACTGTGGAAGTAGCAAACTCTTAAGAGGGCATTATTCAAGTCATATCTCTCTCCAGGTGGGTGAGGAGCTTGGTGCAGGGTCTGAGAACGAGGCTGAAGTTGTCATAGGTGGGCTGCCTGCCCAGGTGGGGGCTTGCTTTAGGTCAGAGGCTTTCCTTACCCCATTTCTCTTCTTAATACATTCAAGTCACAGTGACATTTGAAGACAACCAAGAAAAATAACTTGGGGAGCTGTAAAGAGCAGACCAGGCTACTGTGCTTGGGGTAGAGCAGAGGTCACTTCTGTTTTTCCTGACTACGCCTCTGGCATTGGAGGAGGTTCTATGAGGGTGAGTGGGCTCCTTGGTGATGAGGCTGGTTGGACAGCTCATGCCTCTGGGAGCCAGTGAGCCTCGCACTTCAGGTATACAGGTGAGGGGCTGGGACACTCATGGAGTGGAGCACCTGTCCTGCTTGCTTACTGCATCCCTGGTCTGCCATGGGGGAGAAGGATGTGAACTTGGGAAGGCAATGACCTTCCAGGCCCACATGTTGGTCCTGCCCAATTTATTGGATGCTCTGGAAGGAAGCTGTTTAGGAAAGTGGTCTCCTGGCTTTATGTGGTGGTTGATGAGCATGAGGGAGGCTGGGGTGCTGGGTGGGAGCAGCCCTTACTCCTCTGAGGGCAATTGCCCCCTAAACACCTCGCAGCCCTCCCAGGGGTACTGTTGGATCAACGTGGTTCCAAGCTCTTTCTGGCACTGCCCTGGAAATGGAGCAGGACAACGGGGCCTGCATCTGCGTTGTTAAAGTAAAAATAAGGTCAAAGTGCTCATAAGGCCTACTTTGGTGTAAGAACATAAGCTTTCTTCCTTTTAAGTGATAAATTTGAAGAAAACTTTCTTAAGTAGTTGGTTATATGTGAGTTGATCCCAAATACTGACCTCTCTCAAAACATGATGGTAATTTGCATTACCATCAGAAACACTTTTACTTTTCTTTATGTGGGTGATAAGCAGGAGCCTCTGATTTCCTGACCTGGAACTGTGTCAGTTGTCCTTTAGGGCTCTTGTCTTAGGGTGTGGTCAGCAGCCTTTTACTCAGGCTTTTGATAGTAATAAAAAATTTAAATTAAAAAAGTAGGAGCGCCTTTTGCTTTAGGACTTACACTCGGATGCTGTGCATCTAGTGGCCTCTTGTACTCTCCTTACTGCAACTGGGGCGGAGGGTGCCTTGGTTGTTGGCGCTGTAGCTGCACTCAGGTCTGAGGCGGCTCCTTCAGAATGCCTTGCTCTTTCACACTGCCTGGAAGAGGATCAGATGTGGGAAAGTGATATTTACTGAGAACTTTACGTCCATGGTAGGACCTTGAAGCTTTGAATTAACATTTTTGTTTTTATGTATTTTTTTGATATTTGTAGGAAGGAATTAAAACTTAAAAAATAAAGATAAACCTATCTCCAGTTAGGTCCCCTACTGCACTTTGAGAAAGTGCACAGCAATTTGTCCTCGAAGTGGCCTTGGGCTTTTGTGGCTTGGGCACCCTGGGCCTGGCCACTGCACGTGAGTGGACAGATGAGTGGAAGGTTTTCTGCTGCTTGCACTGTGGGCATCATCTGGTTGGGGAGCTCCCTCGAGGACAAGAGGAGCTGGCTGTGAGCACAAAGCTCCCTGCAGATCCATGAATCTGCATCTGACTTTCAAGATATTTCTTTCTTTTCTTTTTTCTTTTTTTATCTTCTTGAGACAGGGTCTCACTATGTAGTTCAGGCCGACCTTGAGCCCACTTTGTAGCCCGGGCTGGTCTCGAACTCACAGTGTTCCTCCTGCCTCAGCCTCCCGAGTGCTGGGGTTACAGGTGTGTGCCACCGTGCCCAGCATCAGGACATCTCTGTCTCTTCTGTGGGTACTGTAGAACAGTGTGCCCTGAGGAAGGTATGTACTTGTTCCCCTGGCCCCCAGACCTGTGAGAAGAATGTGACCTGGTGGGGGTGTGTCCTCTGGGTGGTGCAGGGAATCTTGGATTTTGGGGAGCCTGCTTTTGGGTGTGTCCACTCCAGAGATTGGGGAGCTTGTAGGGCTCTTCGTGGCTGTCTGGCTGGACATGAGGCTTTAGGAGGAGGGTTCAGCTGTAAGAAGGTTCTGTAGCAACAAACGGCTTTGCTTTGGAGCCTGAGGTCTGAGTGCACACAGGGTGGGCAGTGCAGGACACGGGGATCCAGGAGACAGAGCTACCCTCTGGGGCTGCTGTGAGTGGACATGCCCTGTAGAGGCCTTGGGGGTCTGTTGGTCTGATTGAGTGCACACGGGGAGAAGGGCTAGAGGGTGAGGTGGCTGGGTCACAGTGGGCGCCAGTGGGAAGGAGAGGGAGCCTCTTCATTCTTACTTCGTGCTAAAATCCATGGACGTTGGTCCAGGAACAGTTTCTAAGAGGTTCTGTGCCTTTGGCTCTTTCACTGGGGAGCTCTGTCTTCGTGGTGGCTCCTGTGACCCACACACAGGTTGCTTTGAGGAGCAGCACCACAGTGCCAAGGTCAGCTGCTTTGAGGCGAGGTCAAGGCTTGTGAAAATGCTACAAAACACTGGCATTTTAAGTATGAGTTAAGACAGTTCATCTGAGGAGTGAAGAAAGCATTCCTGGCTGATTTTTTTCTTGTAATTTGTTATAAAATTATTAGTGGGAAATTATTTCTTTTCCAGCCTGTTCTGTCCATAGGTTTAGTTTATGTTCACTGTGGGATGTTTAGAAAGTAAAGGAAGTCGTGGGGAAGAAAATGAGGCTACTTGTAATCTCTCCTTGCACAGACTGTTTACTTCTGAGGCTTATCGTTCAGCCTGCTTCTGGGCTGATGTATTTCTAAATTTTATGAAGTTAGTGTTGTCCTGTGACTCATGAGTCTGTGACTTGCTTGGTCCTTCCTGTGTGTTGTGTACTTGCCACGCCCTTCTGTGGTCTTTGAGGCTGTTTTGCTGCCTGGCACCTGACCTACATGAGTGCTGTGCTCAAGTCCCCTGGTGGTCATAAGTGGCCCTCCCTGAGGTGACTGTCTTCATGCCCAGCTCTGTGGACCTCATGGGTTGAACATTTTCAAGGCCTTCATAGAAATTGCCTGTCAGAAGCCTGGGCCAGTTTAAACTTTCAAAACCATTGCCAAAATATGACCTTTTAGAAATTGATACTATTCTATAGGGAGAAAGTTGTGTCTTATTTCAAGTTACATTTCTTTAAGCAAGACCAGAGCCTTGGCCACATGGATGTTGGTCATTTAGTCTTGGCTGACTGCATCTGTGGCCCACTGAGTCGGTGTTTTTAAGGACGTGTACTGGCCATGGAGCATGGCTGAATAGATGCGGGGGTCTGGGCTTGAGGGGCCAGGAGTTGTAGAACCGCTGCTTCTCTGGAATGTCCTTCTTGGGGGGCCAGGCAGTTAACAGGGAAACACCAGCAGGTATTTCTGATTGTATTGTGTGCCCATAGGTGGGGAGCAGGTGCTGCTTGGTGGGGCAGTCAGGTAGGACAGCTTTTTATTTGTTTCTTTGGAGACAGGGTCTCACTGTGCAATTCAGAATGGTTTTGAACTCATTATGTAGTCTACACTGGCCTTAAACTCCCAGTGATCGATCCTCCTGCCTAGCCTCCCAAGTGGTGAATAACGTGTGCACCACTATGCCTAGCTGGCAGGGGCTTTTTGAGGAGGCCTGAGTGAAGAGAAAGGAGATATCCATGGGTAGCTTCAGACCTATGTCTAGGCTGAGGATAGGGCAGATATAGGAATGAGATTGGGAGAAAGGTCGCAGGTTGGCCTGAGGTAAGAGGCTTGTGATAGGAGAGCTTAGAATGCAGGGGAGCAGCAGGTAGAGGGTGCCAGGGCTGGGGGTGGGGTGTGATGTGGGTACACACAGGGCTTGCTGATGCATTGGAGACTGGGGGTTGGGTGAGGGGCATGCCTGGTGCAGGGTGGGTGGAGTGGGTGGGGTGGTGGGGTGTTAGTTCAGATGTCACTTCTGAGCAGGAGTGTTGGGTAGTTTATATAAGGTAGGAGCTTGAGAGAGGTCATTATTTTGGAGTTAGGGCATTGGATGGCCTTAGGGTTGTGGCTCGGTGAGCCATGGGAAGCCACCTCTTGGGTGTGCTCTGTAGGGGTAGAGGCTGGCCTGATGCTGGGATGGGACCTGGGATGCGGTAAGGCTGGGAGTGGATCTCAGGTAAGGGAGCTGCTTGGGGGCTTGGGAGGAGCCTGCAGGGTCAGCAGGAGTGAAGAGCCACTGGCTCTTAGGGGAAGGAAAACCTGACACTGTTGCTTCAGAACCTAGTGTGGTGTGGTGACATTTATGTCCACTGTGCAGTCTATCCTGGTTTCTTTGCCTTTTTACTCGTGAAACACTTACAACAAAAGTTACTACCTTTAGTGCCGTACTTTAGCTGCCAGTCTTAGGCCATGTTGCCGGCGTATCTCTGGACTCAGCTTGCCTGCCGTGTGCTGATGTGTGCACACTCAATCTGTAGGTTGTCCCTGGGCTAGAAACTCCAGTTCTGGGAGTCTTTCTTTGAATGTGCTGAGTACACAGGTGAATGGATTTTTGGGGACCCTGCGGCCACTCTGCAAAGGTCTGGAGCCTTAGGGGATTGTCCATACCCTGTGTGCAGCTCTTCAGGCCTAGATGGGGCTCACTGTGGAGTATATGAACTTTATACGCCCATGCAGGGAGCAAGTGCCACGGGCAGACACAGAGTGGATGTCTTGCCCTGTATGGTGAGGGCTCACCGTGTCCAAGAGGTATCTCAAGAGCAGGGCAGGCATGTGTGCATACCTCCACCTGGCCACTGGCCATGCTTGGGCCGGCAGGCTGTGTGTGTGTGGTCTGAGCCTTTAGCCTCTGCTGACTGTACCTGTGGGTTATCTTCTAGGAGGTCCCTAGAGCTTGAGTTCTTCTCTCCTCGGCCACCTCTTGGGGCCACCTTGTCTGCCTGACTGAGGCCTGGTGCTGTGAGTTCTCATGTTGCTACCCCCTAGGACAGTGTAATCAAGAGGCTCCTCTTGAGTATGTGGTTGTAATCCCAGCTGCTTGGGAGGCTAAGGCAGGAGGATTGCAAATTTGAGACCCAGTTTGAGTAACTTAGTGAGACCCCATTTCAAAATTTTAAAAAAGAGCTGTAGCTGTAGCTCAGTAGTAGAGTATCCTGGGTTTGACACCTCCTCTCAAAAAAAAAAAAAAGCTCCGTTTGGTCTCAAGGTGCCACCTAGGAGGTTGGTTTTTCTAGTTTCAGCCAAGATGTAGCTGAGAAAACTCAGTGACTATGTTTAACTGCAGAGAGCCCTAGATTCATTCTGTGCTGGGGAGGAGGGGTTTGGGCGGACAGCTGCAGCCCCTGATACATGGCTCGTAGGGTTGGCCAGTTAGTCAGCATACGTTTATTGAGCGCCACCTGGAGATTCAGCTTGTGCTAGGGCTTTTTTTTCTTTCTGTTTTTTGGGGGGGGCAGCGGTACTGGGAATCAAACTCAGGACCTTGCGCTTGCTAGGCAGGCACTTGTCCCACTGAGCTAAATCTTCCACCCTGTGCTAGGGCTCTTGATGCAAGTGAGGCAGGACCTGCTGGTGGGGCTGTGCTCAGGAGCACTGAGCTGGGTAAGGAGCAGAGCTGTGTTCCTGACAGAATTTCTTTCTTTTTTTCTGGTCAATACAGTTTTATTTCAGTACAAAGTTTTAAATATAGTCATGTAAAAACAAACATTTCAGCCGGGTGTGGTGGCACATGCCTGTAATCCCAGCATGTGGGAGGCTGAGACAGGAGGATCGTCACAAGTTCGAGGCCAGCTTGTGCTACAAAGTGAGCTTAAGGCCAGCCTGAACTGCGTAGCAAGACCCTGTCTCAAAAAGACAAAAACAAAAAAACAAAAAATAAAACCTTTCAAAAGTGCAAAACATGGGGCTGGGGATATAGCTCAGTGGAATAAGCGCTTGCCTAGCAAGCGCAGGGTCCTGAGTTCGATCCCCAGTACCGCAAAAAAAAAAAAAAAAGTGCAAAACATGAGAAAGCTAATCAGTGCTGTTAATCTGTGTGATCTAGCCCCTCCCTTCTGTAGTGAAATTTCTCCAAAGAGGCATTTTGTCAGTTGTATTCAGTTTGTGACACCCGGTATTTCTGTGTGGCTTCTGACTAACTGGGGAGTTATTTTGATGCCACTTAGTGGTATATTTAGCAGGGGAGGAACTTGAAGCTGCAGGGCAGTGGTGGGACTCTATGGCCTGTGTGTCACAGTGGGCTGTTTGTGTCATTGGAAGCTCTGAAAGGTTTGCCATGATTGCTCTGGGGTGACATGGAAAAATGCTGTGGTCACAGAGAGCAGTTGGGAGAGCCCTGGGTGAGAGCCCATCACCTGGGCACTTCCTGGCTGGCCCCACCCCCTGCCTCCTGCACTGTAGCCTGGCAGGGCTCTGGCCAGCTCCTGGATGGGTCGTGCTTTATTGTGCTCTGGGGTCCTCTGACAAAGAAAGGGCTCTGTGGTTAGAAGTTTGTAAACTACTGCTGGGTGCCGTCTGAGGACAACTTCTGGAACTGATGGTGGGGTACCCTCTTCCATCCTTGGGGTGCCCCACTGGTGTCTTTGAGGCTAGGCTGGGGGACAGTGTCACCTCAGCTTCATGTAAAGAGGCTGCTTGGTTCTGGGAACCTTTGTCCCAAATCTTCGCTGGTATGGGTGGAGCTGCCACCTTTATCCTATGGCCCTGGGAAAACCTCTCCAAGGGTGCAGCAGTGAGAAAGAGGAAGATGGCAGCTCCTGTCCTGGATGGACAGCTTAGGTGCATTGAGCTCATGTAGGCTGCGTGTGGACAAAGAGCCGTGGTGCTGTGTGACATGGAGTGGTGGGAGTCGAGTGGACATGCAGCACACGTGTGCATGTAGAGTTCTGGGTGTCAGTGTGGGCTGTGGAGTGCTGGGTGTCTCATGGGTGTAGAGTTGTGGGCCATTGTATGTGTGGATGTGGAGTGCGGGGGTTGTGAGTGGATGTGGAATGGTGGGGTCATGTGGACATCAGTGTGGATATAGAGGAGCAGGGTACTGCATGCTGCTGTGCAGTGGGGGTTCTGTGTGGATGCAGAACACTGCAGGTCACTGCAGGGACAGAGTGGTGAGCATGTGGATGTAAAGGGTGGGGTGCTTCTGGCAGGGATGTAGAGTGGTGGAGTTGTACTGGGGACATAGACTGGTGGAGGTTGTGCGTGGATGTGAGCAGTGGGGTTGTGCTTAGATGTGGGGTGGTGGGATCCTGTGTGGATGTGGAGCATTGAGTGTTCTGTGTGGACATGGAGTGGCACGGGGCAGTGGGAGTTGGATGTGGAGTGGTGGGAGATCATATGTGAATGCTGGATCTGATGTAGACTTGGAGTGCTGGGTGTCATTTGTTGATGTGTGGTGACAGGGTCATGCTTGGACGTGCAGTGGTAGGAGTGGGTGTAGAACAGTGGACATCACACGTGTGCTTGGAGCAGCTGGAGTTGTGTGTGGGACACGAGAAGTGTGGGACATACACGAGCTCCTTTCTTGGAAGGTAGAAGTGCACTGTGGGGGTGGTGTACATTGATGACTCCACTCATGTGGGTGCTGAGGATCACACACAGAGTCGTGGTGGAGGCCGGGCTTCGGAGATCTGCATCGTGTTGTGTGTGCTTTTTGAAGTGTGCTGCTGTCCAAAGGATGTACTGGCTTCTTGGAAATGGTTCTTTTAGGGAGGATGGGGGTGAGGGTGGGACATTTAACTTGATCTGTTACAGATTATTTTTCTTGAGGAGACTTGGAGCTGCTGTTGTAGTTTTAAGGAATCATTTTTTTTTGGTGGCCGATAGCAGAGTGTTTCCTTTGTTCTTGTTGCTGTGTGCATTTGAAGCTGCTTTGAATTGGCCCCCAATGTGAAACAGCACCTTTGCGGGTGCCAGGTGTAGTTGCAGGCATGGGGACAGTGCAGTCCCAGTTACTTAGGGCCCCGAGAGTCCCCATACCTTCATGCCTCCATGCCTTTGGTGCTTGTCCTGCCTCCAGGTGTCCTTTGCTTGCTGCTTCATCTGCACTGTGTTTGCCCCACTGCATGACCACTGGGTTTTTGCTGTTGCTAGAATAAATTCCTGAGCAGCCTGACACCGAAGAGCTCCACTTTGGCCCTTCGCTACTTCCTTTTCTCCTGCCTCTTGGGTCAGCACCCTGTCCTTTGGATTGGTTCTCATCGCTCATGTCCTGTTCAGCCTCTGTAGAACTTAGTGTGCTTTCCTGCTGCCGCCTCTAGATCTGTGGTGGGGAGCCCAGCTCCACAGAGTCCCTGGGGACCCTGGTTCTGATGTGTGGGGTTCCCCTGGGCCCCACACCACTGGGTTTCCTATTGGCTCACTGCTACCTCTGCTGTGGGCTTCCGGACTGAGCAGGGCACCCACACACTGTTGCACCCCAGCCTCTGTTGTGGGGTGTGGCGTAGCTGGGATGTCTTGGGTATGAGTCAGGGAGTCTTCTGGAGGCAGTGTGGCCTCTCAGTGGGTAGATGGGCTGGCATTACTGAGGCCATTAACTGGGATGGGAAGCTGTGGAGGGGACGGAGGGTGTGCTTTTGAATCTCAGATGGCTAGACCTGAGTCATAGTCCCTGGGCATGTGGCCTGCTTTCATTTATGTGGCAGTTTTCACACTTTAAGAAGCACCTGCACAGCACCCCTGTAAGAGACCTGGGACTGCGCCCGCATCCTGGGTGACTGACTGTGTGCTGCAGCTCCTGCCTGTCTGTGCAGCAGCCCTCCACCCTGTTCTTATGTACATGGGCACATGCATGCGCGCCTCTTCCCATGAGTTGTGAGGCCTGCAGGCTTCATCTTAGCTTGCATTTAGTGACAAGTACTGTCCTGGGTGTCCCTTGGGATTTTTGCCACTGATCTATTACCAAGGTTCTGTGCTATTGCTGGTTGCTGGCCTTCATCTTCATGGCCTGTAGTCTCTCATATGAAGACACTGTGATTTCTTCCCTTGTGAGCATGTGCTTTTGAGAAGCACCCCTAGCCACCTCGCAGGGCCCCCTGCTCTTTGTGAGTGGGAATGTAGTGGGTGTAGCTAGAGTGGTGTGGAGGCCTGACAGTCTTGGATATTGCCAAGTGTGGCCCATGGACATGTGATTGTCGCTGTCCAGCAGTACAGGAGACTTTCTGAGAACAGGCTATTTACTTGTCTGTGAAACTCAAGAATGTAATTGTAGATGTGCAGTGTAGGGCTACCAAATCCAGGCAGCTCAATGCTGGGTGGGATGGGTGTCCTTTAAAGACTGGCTATGGCATAATGCGTGGGGACATATGCTTCTCTGGTATTGGGGAGGACACAGGAAAGGTGGCTCAGAGGCCATTTCTGGTATGCTCTGTTTCTAGAGGTGGTGCATAGGACAGGGGCACCCACAGATGGGCATACAGCAGGGTCCTGGTGCCAGGAAATGTGTGGAGGTGGTGGGCACCCTCCTTGGCAGGATTTGTGGGAGGATATAGGGCTGCCCCTCTGCCTCGGGTGGAGGCGAAGGTGGATAGAACAGGCCAGTTCTGAGTGGAAAATGAGGATGTGCCTGGGGCCACTGGAGGTGGGAATGGGATTGAAGGGTAGTTTCTTTTATTTGTTTTTAAGGAGAGGACGTTTTCTAGCAATATTCTCCAGTAGAAATAGAATGCGGGCCACATGCATAATTTATAGTTTTTAGTAGCACGTGAAAAGCACACAAAGAAATGGGTGAAATTAATTTTACTGATATATTTCATGTAATCTGTCATGTCTAAGGTGTTTTATTTGAAGACCTAATGTTGCTACTGTGGCCCAGGCCGACCTTGAACTTGTGATGCTTCCTACTTTAGATGGTAGGCGTTTGCCCCCGGTCTGGCTCCCTCGGTGTGATCACTTGGTACTGTATGTACACCTCCCCTCCCCCGGTGAGAATGTGTCTGCCTGCCTTTTCTCTGTTCGAGCCTTGGCGGGGCTGTGCGGTCACCTGTGCTCTCTGCTGTTTGGAGCCTGTTTCCTAAGTTGAGGGTGGAGAGGGGAATTGATGGTGCAGGAGCAGGGAGGGGAGCCCTCAGGAAGGACAAGGAAGGACAAGCAGGAGAGGGTGTGGTGTGGCCACGGTGCGAGGAGGCGGATGTGGGCGAGGTGGGTGGCCAGGGCCTTTCTTTTGCCTCAGCCAGATTGGCCATGTGGAGTCTGGAAGGCTGGTGGGTGGTCCAGGGAGGCCAGTAACCTGGGTATGCTGTGCAGGCGTCTCGTGGATGGGATCACTGTTCTTACTGTATCCTCTCTGTCTGTAATGCTGCTTCAGTACTCAGCTGAGTCAGCAGTGGCCACAGGGCTAGAAAAGTGGAGGGCTGTGGGCCAGGAGCAGCTACTGGAGAGCTGGTGTGCTGCAGGGAGGGAGGTGGAGATCTCACCCTGACATGTGGTTTCTGGGGTGGCCAGGCTCTGTAGGAAGGGTTCTGGGAGCTAAGGGACTGTCCCTGCAGCTGTGTAGGTGACCGAATCCTTTGGGAGGGAGACTGAGCTGGGGAAGGTGACAGTGATGTGACCTAGCCCCACCTACTGGTGCAGTGTAAGAAAGCGCTATCCCAAGCCAAGACAGCCAGGTGTCTATTGTGGCTGCAGGTGGTCTGGCAGGTGCATCTGGGTTGGTTGGGCAGCAGGTATGGCTTGTCAGGATGGCTGGTCTGTAACCTTAGGAGCCAGGTGGGTCTTGGCTTCCATGCGCCTTGCCTCCATCCCTCAGGCTTCATGAACTGGGTGCTGTGTAAGGACACCATGAGAAACCCAAGCGCCAGGCCAGGACAAGCAGGACTAGAGGTCTCACAGCAGATTTGCCTGGGAGAGAGGGCAGGCTGGCACACAAGTGGTCTAAAGAAGGGTCCTGCATTGGTTATCAGGCTGGCAAAGTGGATGGTTTGGTGCCTAACAGTAGCATTTTTGAGTATGAAAAGAGAACACTTACTGACTAAGCCACATAGGGTGCTAGCAGGGACTGTTCTGGGCAAGGTGGACTTGTGGTCTCGTCCCTGCCGTGGAGCTGGGCTATCTGACGTCCTGTGCATGGCTCTGTCCTTATTGCACCCCTTCTGCCTAAAGAGGCCTTCTGCTGGCTCCAGCTGCTGTGCAGCTAGGTGGTGGATTCCTTCCATACCGAGTGGCCGAGGGATGCACCCTTGTTTGCCAGGACCTGTATTTCTTCTCCTGCGTGAACACTCAGATTACCCAAGGTTTGGTCCATTTGGTGATGTTTCTGTGATTTTCTTCTCTCTGAAATGCCTTTCACCCTTCTGAGGGTATTTTCTTCTCAGTGAAGAGTGTCTGTCACTGAAGCGAATGGACAGCCTCCATCTGGCAAATGCTGGGTGAACGAGCAGGGTCTACTCTGTCTTAGGTGATGAGGTGGTTGCAGGCACCACTAGTGTGGCCTTTGAAGTGTTTTTTTTTTTTTTTTGATACTGGAAATTGAACTCATGACCTCAGGCTTGCCAGACAAGTGCTTATGCCGCTGAACTATATCCCTGGCCCTCGTGAGCTGTTTGTTGTGGTTGAGGGACTGGTAAGTTGAGGTGCTTGACTGGTGGCAAACTATGGGTAAGATTTGCGCAGGCACAGAAGTAAGGGTGTGGGAAGGGCACTGTCAAGGTGCCAAGGGAGCAGGTGTGAGAGTGGGAGGTCTTTTGGATGCCTAGACTTGTGGCCAGTGCCAGGTGTAGGCCCAAAAACCATTCAGTGGCATCTGGATTGTAGGCAGCTGGGAGCAAAGGAAAATGAGAAGAAGGCGAGAACCTGGCTGAGGTTGTAGACGTTGGTTTTGATGCCACGTTGGAGACAAGCTGGGAAACTGCAGGTCACTAGAGAGGGCAAAGGAGGCCCTGGGTGCTTGATGCCCACCTGGGCTGGCATCTGTGCTGGTGCTCACTCTGCTTGAAGGGCAGGTGCTGTGGATTTCTTTCTCATGCAAGGCATTGGCAGTGCTGAGCTCTACTGCAGTGGACGTGGAAGGCAGATGTGAGCACTGTTGGTCTGGAGACGTTGCTACCACAACGGAAGTTGGATGGGCAGGCAGGGTGGATGCGGGGAGGTGTGGGGCGTGAGGGTGGTACCCAACAGTGAGGCAGAGTTGTGGGACGGGGCTCAAGGGTAGCCTCCAACTGGGATCCTGGAAAGGGAGGTAGATGTGCAGGTTTCAGGAGAGGGGATAAGGCCTCACTGGGAGAAGCTGGGGCCACAGTCGGGGAGTCCAGTGAGGATGCGCTGATGCCACCAGAACCAGAGGGAGCACAGTCTAGTTCCAGTGCTTTTGGGCACTGCCTGTTATCTACTTTGAGCTGTGCTCTTGAGGGACCCGGGACCCCAGCTGCGTGGAGGGTGGGGGGTCCAGGCCAGTTTGGTAAGGCCCATGTGCCAGCTCTCTGGCCCGCTTGAGGGTAGTTTCTAGTGTCCTTACAGTGAGTCCAGGGCCAGGGCTCTTGTGGTTATTAAGTGCAAGCCTAGGGTTTCCAGGAAAGTGTGTGGCACACAGGCCCCTCTTGCTTGGGCTCAGGAGAGCAAGTGCCAGTGAGGAAGTGCTGCTGAAGCAGCCGCTTGGCTCTGAGCCCCTGGGGCCACTGGGGGTTCCCAGGAGTGATTGTGAGCCTTGATAACCACTTAGGAGCTGCATTGAGAAATAGCTCTCCCAAGTCCACCTCCTGATAGGGAGCAAACGCTTCGGATGCTGTGGCAGGAGAAGGGTCTCTGAGTGAGGTGCAGCGAGCCCAGGCGGGCAGGGGGACTTGGTGAGAGGAAGTGGGCCTTTGGTCTCCAGGACCAAGGTCTGTCTGTGAGGTAGCACCTCTGTGTGGATGTCCCAGCGGGAGTTCTAGGCGCTTAGGGAATAGTTTCTGCTTTCTGTGATTTGCCTTTGTTGCTGTGATTGAACCTTTAGGTTTATATTTTGTGACACTCTGTGGAAGCTGTGTGACTTGTTATGGCAAAGCCTGGTTTGTACCAAAGCAGAGTGAAGCTCTTGGAGTTTGTGGTGCAAGTGCTGTATTTGCAGAGAAGGGGATGCCTGTTGTGGCATCTGAACAGGTGCCCCTCCCATCGCAGTCACCTGCCTCTGTGTTGGGCTCCTTGAGTGTGGCCTGTAGGCTCAGAGCGCTCAAAGACACCATTCTGCTGGGCTCGTAGATGACTTGGTTCTGCTCACGCACACACCTAGTCACTGCACTGTCCCTGCATGTGCGGGCTCCTGCCCAGAGGGGGAGGCGAAGCAAGCTCAGTGAACCTCCTGGCAGGGGGAATGTGCGTCCTCTCTCTTGGGGCCCCCCAGGCAGATCTTGGGTGGCACTCCCAGAGGCATTCCTCTTTGCACCTAAGACACATTTGCACAAGGCTGTCCTTGGGGGCTGCTACACAGGCTGGTGGCGTGGGCCTCTGGAGTGTAGGCAGTTGTGCAGTTGCCCCACTAGGGTCCCAGAGCCTCCATTAATACATATGTGTTCCACTTGTAGCAAAATTGTCACCACACTACTAAGAAAGAGTTCCTGTAGAGAAACAGACTAGTGAAAACCTTCCGACATCTTTCTTTATGACAGTGGGCTGGCGCAGGTCCACTTGGGCAGGAATAGTATGAGCCATAGAGGAATAAAAATTGCTAAATTAGACTTCAAAATTAAAAGAAAAATTTTGAGAGTTGATTGACATTTTTAAGAAAATGAAGAGGCAAAACAGACACTGGAGAACATATTTGTATCTAACAAAGGACTTGTATTCAGTCTTACAGCTTTATAAGATTATGACAAGCAGCTTTGTTTAAATTGGCCAAAGGTTTGGGTAGATGTGACAGAAGATATGAAGAGATGCTCAGATCATCAGCCTTCAGAGTAGTGCCAATTAAAGCCCCAATGGGGCACTCCCACTCACTCTGAGTGGCTGGAATCAAACCAACCCAGTACCATCTTGTGTGTCAGAGGAAGTGGTCCCATCAAGTGCCTGGGACCCTTGATGTTGCTAAAGAGGTCAGCCAGTTTGGAGAATAAACATAAAGAGCTAAATGTTTGTTCACATGCCCAGCATTCACACTCCCAAGAGAACCGAAAACTTACATCCTTGTGAGACTTGTCTGGGGATATTCGTAGCATCTTTCTTTATGACAGCCCCAAGTTGGAAGTCACCTAAAGGTCCAGCATATAGTGAGTGGTTAAGCATAATGTGAATGCCCTTGTAGTGGAATATGGCACAGAAGCACAAAGCAGTGGATACTCTCACCTGTGAGACACAGATGATCTAAAAAATAACCTGTCAAGTGAGAGAAGCTGGGCACGAAAAACCATGCATTGAGTGATTTTGTTTGTGCGAGTTTCTAGAGCAAGCTGAACCATCACAATAGTGGTTGCCTAGATCAGTGCTGTTGCAGTTCGGCTTCCAGGGACTTTTTGAGTGAGTGGAAATATTTACATCTCAGTGGAGGTAGTGGTCACATAGCTGTATATGTTTGCCTAAGCTATCAGAGTGCATGCTTAAAATAGGAGAATTTTATCTTCTGTAAGATACATTTCAGTACAGTTGTGTAAAAGGCTGTTGGTACCCTTTTCTCTTCCTGTCTTGGTACTGCAGGAGGAGAGGTGGTCACAGTTAGTGTCGTATTTTGTGTTTCTGTGTAGACTTTCAGAGGTCTGCCATCTTTGAAACCAGTGTGCAGCTGGCCAGAGGTTGGAGCTGGCTTGTTTGCATTGTTCATTCATTGCCTCTTGGGCTGATGCTGGCTGTATAACTTACTTCTTTTATTTTTAAGTGAGAGTATTGGGAAGTCTTTGCATCAGCTGAAGGAGGACTTCCTGGTTGCCTCTGTAAAGAAGAGTTCCTGCTGCTCCCTTGGGGATGCAGGTGAGCAGTAGACAGGAGGGATTGCCCCTGGGAGCCAGGTTCATCTTTGCTTTGTTCAAGCAGAAATGATTGTATTGGGTGTCCTTCAAGATCCTTATGCAGGGTATGCTTCGGGTCTGAATTCCCTTCTGCTCCCCCACCCCTTCCAGAAGTCGCAGGTATTATGGGATTGCTTACAAAGACCATTCTTACAACAGTGCAAATAATACCTGCTTTAAAAAATTTTTTTTTTAAATTTATGAGATGAGGTTTTGCTATACAGTTGAGGCTGGCCTCAAACTGGTAGGTATCTTTCTGCCTCAGCATCCCAAGTGCTAGGATTACAGGCATGCACCATCACACTCAGCTCAATAATGCCTGCTTTTTAAATAGTTTTCTTTTGAAGTATGTTACACATCCTCATTCTAGGTAAAGACAAACACATGTGGAAAAGAAATGTGTGCAAATCTCTGTTCCTGTCAGTGGGAGACTTGTTGACCCAGGACATCTGATGTGCTCTTTCTAGTGTCTGAACTGGCCAACCTTTGGAATTCTGTGCTGAGCTCCTTGTGGATGCAGGGGTAGCCAGTGTGCATTCTTTTGTGTGTGGGGTATCATGCCTTACAGGTGGGGGTTCTTTGGTCAGTGAAGGTTCTTGTTGTGGAGCTCAGCTAAAAACAGGCATGTTAGTGTGAGTCTGGCTGTCCTCTGTTTCAGGAGACCATGAGACATGTCTAGGTCAGGAGGTGTTTTCTGGATGCTAGATGTTGCAGTGAGGGTGTGCCCAGGGCATGCAGGTCTGGGCCTGTGTTCTTTCAGTGTAGCTTTGTGGGAAGTCAGGTGTTCTCCTGACCTGCAGCACCTCAGCCTTCTCCTCGACACTTGGCGGTTTCTCTCTCTTGCAGCCTTTAGTCTGCCTGGGCTTGCAATTTTATGGAACCCTCAGGTGCCTCTTCTTGCCCATCTGTGGACGGGTTCCTGTGGGATCTCCACATATGGGTGCAGTGAAGGCGCCAGGGCTGTGCTGATGGGCCTCCATGCTGGCCAGCACTTCCTGTTCAGCTTTCTAACACGGCAGACTCCCCCTATGGGGTTTTTGGAATTGCATTGAGAACTCTTTCACAGAAAGTCACAGATTCTAGTAATACCAACACATTTACTTGTTTGGCTTACATTATTTACTTGCTTGACATATACTTTAAAATAACTTCAAAATTTTAGCAGTAAAATGAGAGTAAAGTTTAAGTTTCTTTGCATTCATCTCTAGAACTTACCCCATGAGGATGTGCAGAGTGCCAGAGAAATGACCCATCCATGGTTATGTTACCAATGTGACACACAATTTAACTCTATTCATTTTAGTTTTAATTTTAGTTTTTGTGTTTTGTTTGTTTTAATTTATATTTTGAATGTGTAAAGCATGTGGCTCAGAAGTTTTTGACAAACCCTTTTCTTTTTCATTCCTCTTTTCCTAGATAAAGTTTTTCATTTTTATTTTTGTTACTTTGTAAGGCCATCCTTTTAGTGTTTCTAATGCACATGTTCTTTTTTGCTTTTTTTTTTTTTTTACATCAGACATACCATTTTTAGGGTTTTATTATTTATTTTTAGACAAAAAGAAAATTTGCAAGATTCAGAGATCTTATGTGATACATTATCATTGTTGATTGTTCTTTTTACATAAAAATACGGAATACTTCATGAATTTGTGTGTCATTTTTGCACAGGGGGCATACTAATCTTGGTTCCAATTTTGGTATATTTGCTGCCTATGTGAGCACTTGGCATCTTTTTCTTTTAATAATGTAATGGGATCATTGGGGTTTTTTAAATTTATTTTTTATTTAGTGTTAAACTTTTTATTTTATTGGTCCATTTTAGATATACATAATGATAACATTCATCGTAGGGAGTTTGTTACCTGTACATGATATATCTTGTTTCTTTTTTTCCCGTTCCTGGGGATTATTGTCGATGGCAGTGTATTTTAATTGAGAAATTCCATCCTGTATCTAGTGTATTCAGAGAAGAAATTACTTGGAATAGTAGTGGCATCCTGCATAATGGAAGCACTAAAACTTAAAATACAATTTTGGGAGGAAATAGTTTAAAAATGCCTTGTACTTTTGTCTGACAAGGTAAAAAGCTTATAAGAAGCACATCTTAGCTTAGGTAGGAATACTGGGTTGGAGCTGGAGGAGTGTCGGTTGGGATGGAATCTTTGAGGCCCAGGTGGTGGTGGGCCCCTCCTTTGTGTCTTCCTGACCAGCTGGCTATGGACTTGGCAGCTGATGACTCAACTCTTGGAATCATATGTGAGCCAAGTGCATTGTAGTTGGGGGTTTGGAGGACTTTCATTTAAATGCAGGTTTGCATATGTAAATTTGAGGATATAATTTGCATATACCAGTATATCTTCACTTTGAGTGCAGAGTTGATTTGAGAAATGTATACCCCTGTGTGATGACTGGCACAGTCAAGACAGAAATTGTGTTCAGCTGGAGCCAGACTGCTGTATGTACACAGTCAGATGTAAACTGTCACTGTTAGTGTACCTCTTGGCTTTCTGAAGTTTCATATAAATGGGGTTCCACACTATGTGTTCTGTTTTAGCTGGGTTTCTGTACTTGGTGTTGTTTGGAGGTGCAGCCGAACTGTCATGTGTCATGTGTCAGTGGTTTGGTGTTGTATATGCTGAACAGCTGCTTGTGGCTGGACCAGCACTGTCTGTTCTGCAATTAAATGGGCATCGGGTTGTTTCCAGCTTTTGGCTGTTACCAGCAAAGCTTCTGTGCGCATTTGTGTTCTGGTCCTTGTGTGTATGTGTGTGGGCATTCTTTCTCCCTGGTGAACACCAGGAGTGGATTGAGTCATGTGGAAAATATCTGATCATCTCATCACCATTTACCAAGTTGCCTTCCAAAGTGGTTGTGCAAATTCACTTTTATTTGGCAGTGCACGATAGTCCCATTGAATCAAATCCTTTGCAATACTTGATGTGTTTGGTCTTTCTAACTTTAGCATTTCTCTTGGGTGTATAGTGGCCTCTTATTTTTTAAAGAATGTATTTGTTGAGGCGTAATTTATATACAGCAAAGTTATCATTTTTAACAGTGGCTCTGTTAGCTGTAAAAAGCATAACCACGTCATCACCACCAGAATGAAGATAGGGAATTGTCACATGGCTTCAAAAATCATCCTCAAACTGGGCATTCTCGTACATGTCTGTACATTCAGCCTTCCAGAAGGCTGAGGCAGGAGGATTGCAAATTCAGGCTCAGCCTATGAGCTTAGTGACTTTGAAATTTTGTCTCAAAAAAAAAGAAAAGAAAAAAATGAAAAAAGGGCTGGGGACACAGTTCAGTGCAAAAATCCTGGGTTCAGTATTGTAAAAAGAGAGAGAAAAGAAAAACATTCCATCAAGCCCTGGTAGTCAGTACAGTCACTCTCCTGGCAGCATGGAGCCCCTCCCCCACGGCTTGGCCTTTCCTAGGACTCTGTGTGGGGGATGCTGAACTCTTTCACTGAGCAGGGTGCTTGAGTTTTTCTCTAGTTGTTGGGAGTACCAGCAGTTGATTCTCTCTTGTTGTGGAGTGATGTTGAAGTGTGGCTCACCCCACAGCTCATCTGTCTGCTTGCCAGTTGACGGATGTTTGGGTTGTTCCCACCCTTTCACTGTTTTGAAGATTCCTGTAAATCTCTGGGTGGGCATACGTGTCCATTCCTCTTGGATAGTTGCTTGGGAGGATTGCCGGATGTCATACGTGAGCAAGTAGTTAACCTCTTCAGAAATGTCCAAGCTATTTCTAAGGTGCCGTACTACTTGGCATCCCCACAACATATTATAATGGTCGTTTCCACTTTTTTACCAGTTGGTACTGTATAATCTATTTAATTTTAGCCATTAATGAGTGTATAATGCTGTCATATTGTGGTTTTAATCTGTTTTCCCTAATGACTAATAGTGGTGAGCATCTTTTCATGTGCTTATTTGTCATTTGCAAATCCTTTGTGCAGTGTCTCTTCAAATCCTTGCCCTGTGTTTTTAAAACTGGGGAGTTCTTTTTGTTATTGATTTAGTTTTTAGGATATAGTCTAGATACAGTCCTTTACCAGATAGAATTGGTTTTTTGTTTTGTTTTTGAGACACAGTCTTGCTATGTAGTTCAGGCTGTCCTGGAACTCAACTAGCATAGGCTGGCCTCAGACTCTTGGTCTTCCTGCTTCAGCCTCCCCATTGGTGGGATTACAGGTGTATGCCACCTTGCCTGGCCAGAGGCTTACTTCTGTTCCATTCCACATACCTTTTATTTCTTGTTCATGTCCTATTGCCCTGGCTGGACCCTCTGCTCTAACACTAAAGAGCCCTTCAAGGGAAGTACTCAGTCTTTCCCATTAAGTGTACAATACCAGCTCTAAGTTTTTCATAGATGCCCATTATTAGATTAAGGAATTCCTTTCGGTTGTATCAATTTGGTCTGCTGTGACAAAATGCCAGAGGCTTGATGCTTGTAAGTGACAGAAATTTATTTTTCACAGTCCTAGATGCTAGTAATCTAAGATGAAGGCACTGGCAGATCTGGTGTCTGCTGAGGGCTGGCTTTGTATCCTCTTAGGTAGATGGAAGGAGGCAGGGCAACACTAAAGGGTTCCTTGTGTGAGGGCACTGATTGCATTCACAAGGGCTCCAGCCTCTTGAGCCAGTCACCTTCCAGAGGCCCCACCGTCTGACACCATCACCTGAGAATTAAGTTTCAACGTACAAATTTGCACGGATGTGTATGGTTAGTCTCTGGCACTTGCGTTTCTAGTTTGGTGGAGAATTCTTGTCATGAATGGATGCTTGATTTTGGCGGGTTTTTATTTTAATTTTTAGTGAACATTGTGAATTACAGTGATTGGAATGTTAAACAATGGTGTGCTCCTAGGATGAAGTCCACCTTGTCATGATGTATTGCCCTTTCTATGTACCAGTGGTCGCAAACCTATGGCACACATGCCACAGTGGGCTTTTTGTTACCACCGAAAGCTCTAAAAGGTTTGCCAGCACTACATACTGTGGCATTTTGTATTCTGTCATCTTGTGTGTGAGTGCAGAGGGACGTCAGCTTGTCACCTGCTTTCTCACAGTGGCTCTGTCTGACTATGGCCACAGGGGGGTGATGCTGGTGGCAGCAGTGTACCTGTCCATTGCACAGTTCTTTTGACAACCGTGCAGCACTTGGTATTGCCAGACTTCCAGTTCTTCACACAATAGGAGTAGTTCAATTTTCCCTCAACGCTGACAAAGCCGAGGTGGTTTTGTATTCTTGGGGTTGCTGTATTTGTGGGTGTCCTTCTGTGAAATGGTTTCACTTGGGTTGTTGCTTTCTTGTTAGTTTGTAGGAATTCTGTCAGCTGGCTTGCTCTTCCTCGATGGGTATGTGTGTGGCCAGGACCTTCTTCCAGCTTGCGGCCAGCACTCCTGGTTTCTGTGTTTCTTTTCCTGAGTAGGTGCTCTGATTTTAGTGCAGCCCAGCCTGTCACTCCTGTCCTTCATGCTAAACACCTTTTACAGTCATCTTTAAGACATTCATCCTGACTCTAAGGTCTTAGGGCTATCCCTTAGCGCTTTTCTCTAAAATGTATGATTTTCCCCTCCACTTTGAGCCTTCTTCCTCCTAGTCTTGGACTGGCGTGTGTGGTGAGCTGGCTTCCTCTGCGCGTCTTTCCCTGTGGGCATTGGCGGCCCTGGCATTGTCATCTGTGTGCTGCTTTCCTCCCACCCTCCCTGATGCCTGTCTGCAGCACTGGGGCTCTGGGTCATAGAAAGCCTGCGCTTGGCTCTTCGTTGTTTGCCCTTGGGTTATTTGTCTGTCATTTAATCAGCAGCATTTTGTTCTTAAGTCTGTGCAGCTCTTGGCATTTTTTTACTTTCGCATCAATGAAAATAATTTATTCTTCTTATTTCCTTTTCTACATTTATTCTTTCTCTTTCCTTTTTTTTTTTTTTTTTTTTTTTTTTGAGAGAAAGTCTTACTTTGTAGTGCAGGCTGGCCTTGAACTCACTTTGTAGCCCAGGCTGGCCTTGAACTTTCAGCTCTTCCTGCCTCACCCTTGAGAGTACTGGGATTACTGGTGTGTACCATCATGCCTGGCTAGTTGGCATTTTGATCTTGCTCAGGAATTGTAGAGTAAACTCTTTGAAGCCCATGAGAGTATTTGAAAATTATTGTGGTTGGCATTGTATTGTTCTGTTGGTCAGTTTTGGGAGAATTGATGTCCACCATATAGTGCAGTGGTGGTGAAGCTATGGCCACAAGCCACCGCTGGCTGTTTGTTATCAGTGAAAGCTCTGATAGGTTTGCTGTCATTGATACAGTGTCTCCCTGCCCATGGATATGGTTTATCACTCAATTAAGATCTTTCACAATATCATTCAAGGAAGTTTTATATGTATTTTTTTCCAAATGAGTCTTGTATGTTTTGTTAGATTCATCCCAGGGCTAGGTTTTATTGCTGTGGTTGTAAATGCTATTTTTTAAAAGATTGTCTTTTAAAATTCTTTGCTGATGGGCAGCTGAATCCTGGTGTTGGTGTCATATCTCACACTCTTACCAGTCCTTTAAGCGCTTTTGCAAGGAGAATCTTATTCTTGCACTTGATGACAGTGGTGCTGCACTCAGACCCTGTCTTCCCACTGCTCCTACCCTTGGTGGCGCTGACCAGTAGCCTTCTGATTTCAGAGGAAATGTTTTACTGGTTTACATTGAAGATCAGAGTTGCCACAGATGTTTTCTTCAAAGTAAGGACATTCCTTCCTATTCCGAATATCCTGAGGTTTTTTTGTTTGCAGGGTCCCCACCATCATGAATGGCTTTTGAGTTTTATCAAGCACTTCCCGTTCCTCAAACCCTAGGAGCGTGCCTTGTGGGCGCCAGTGCTCCCACCTCTCTCTTCTGTATTGTCCTTTGGCCTCTCCTAGTGCTCCCACCCTAGTCCTGAGGACTGGATCCCAGTTTTGCCTAATGGAGTGCCCTGAAGTCCTGCTCTAAAGGGAGGCTGCAGCCCTGCTTGGTGGCAGGGAGCCTGCGCTTCTCCGCTCCCCTTGCCCATCCCAAGCTGCTTCTTTTAGTGTGTCCTTGGCCTCATCTTTGTCCACCCTGCTTCTCACCACGTCCTGGCCTTTGAATTTGTGTGGTCCCTCAGATGAGGTCAGCAGGCTTCCCTGGTGGTGTGCTTCTGCAGTTCTGCTCAGTGGCCAGGAACATGCTATTTGGGTGCAGTGGCGCTTTAGACATGTGTTACGTCTGTGTGGGCTGCAGGTGTTTGGTGGTGGACTCTAGCCAGTGATACATTGTGTGATAAACCTGGCTTCGAGTGGGACACAGAAGTGAGTGAACACATGGGGAGCATACCCAGGTGCTTGTACATGACCCTCCACAGGGTTAGTGCTCATTGAGTGTTCAGGGTGCCATGCAGCAGGTGCTTGGTGTGTGTGCGCGTGCGTGTGGTATGTGTGTGTGTGTGTGTGTGTGTGTGTGTGTGGCCATGCACATATCAGGTGCTCAAGGAGTACATGTTGGTGGCCAGCTAATGCTGGACCTTATTGTCCTGTTATACTAAGTGAGATTACCTGGTAGCTGAGTTCGGAGAACTTGCCAGCCCACCTTACTTCCTTGAAATTGTACATGGGCTTAGCATGGTTGAAAACATTTTCACAGTTAACAGAATACTTGGAGTTCAGCTCTGGTGGGACTCTTGTCTGGCCTCTGGAGCTTTATCCTGCTGCTAGGATGGTTTTGTTTCACTGCTGATGCTTCTGGACAAGGCCCCCTTTTCCACTCTTGCTGGATAAAGGCCAGCATACAAGACTGGACATGTGGGATGGGAGAGAGAGGGGCCTCTCTAGCTTGGCCTATCAGAGACCACACAGTGCTCAGTGGAAGTAGCAAAGGCTGAGAGATGGGGTGGTTTGAGCTGTGGGAAATTGGAGCCTGACATTTGCCCCTCCAGGAGAAGAAGAGTTGACAACTTGCAGAAATGTAAGGTGAATAATGTACATGTTCACAGTACTGGGGGATAAAGTTAATGAGAAAGTCGGAGCAGAAGGGGAAACAATGGAGAAAAAAATGCCACCTTATTGGGCGTGGTGGTGCATGCCTGTAATCCTTGCACTTGGGAGGCTGAGGCAGGGGGATTGAAAATTCAAGAACTTGTCGCACAGTAAAAAGTAAACGAGGGCTGGAGATGAGGCTTAGTGGTAGAACGCACTCACATTCAGTCCACCAGTACCACACACAGAGCAACATGACACAACACAACCATACAGCCAGCCCAAGCAGCCTGTCCTCTGTTTAGTTGCTAGACTGGGGACAAATTTGGAGCTGACCTTTCGTCAGGGAAGGTGAAGGCACACCCAGAGCGCTGTTAGATGAGTTCAGAATCTGCAAGGAAAGAGCACATATTAAAACCGTAATGTTGAAGGCTGTTGGTGCAGAGGATTTGGTGTCTTGGAATTAGGAACATGAATGAAACACCTTATTGTCAGAGCTCAGGGAAATGTGAGGTGGTTTCTTGGGCCCATCCCCCCAACACAGCTTGTTTCTTTGAGCCAGAAGCACTGGTGAGGGTGAAAGTTTGGGAACCTACCCTAGAGTGGTCTCCCCACGAGGACTGTGGGTCAGGCTCCCAGAAAGAGGAACTTAGGGTTGCAAGAGGTCTGTGCACTTCAGCATTTGGAGGTATGAGAAAATTGGAAGCCAGACTTGGCTGAAGAAAGCTGAGGGTATCACAGAAGTGGTATCTGTTGGCTGCGATGCTCCCAGCAGAAGTATTCTCCTTGCGGTTGGGAAGAAAAGCCCTTCTGAGATGGGCTGCAGATTGTTACGTGTTATCAGAACCTTGCAAATAGAGGCGGGGACATTTCAGCAAGTGTAGATGAAACTGGGCAAGAGATCTGAATGTTAAAAAGTAAAGCATATGGTGGGGCATAAAGAGAATCTAGAATCAGACTGGATCTGGTGTCTAGGTTGTACCCTGCCAGCAAGGGTCATGCCCAGGTGAGTCCTATGGGTCAAGGCCTGGTTGGAAGGAGAATGTGATTCTCAGAGTTACAGAGGCTTTGTTCTACCTCTGGCACAGATCTGTCCTGCCCTTAATCAGAGGGCTCCCTGGGAGCCGCAGCTTTCGAGAGAGCAGGGTGCCTTAGTTACTCTTCTGTCCCTGAGACACAGTGCCTGGCAGCTACAGCTTAAAGGAGGAGAGGGTTATTTTGGCTCAGGGTTTGTGGGCTTCCAGTCCATCACTGGCTGGCTCCAGGCAGGGCAGTGTGGCAGTGAAGGATGGCAGAGGAGGCTTGCCTGTGGCATGGTGGACAGGAAGCAGAGAGGTCAAAGGAGAAGGGATCTGTAATTTTCTAGGCCACACACCCAGTGGCTCAGCCCTGCCAGTACCGCATTTGGCTGTGCGCTCATCAGCAGACAAACCCCCTGGTGAGGGTCACGCCCCCATAACCCAGTCACCTCCCCCAGCATGAGGCCTGGGGCCTCTAGATCCCAACCACAGCATAGGGAGACAAGGAGTGCACTTAGAGCCTCTGCGCTCTGGTCATGCGGACAAGGCCATGAATGTGGCCTGCCCTTCTGGTGTTTACTAACATGTCTGTACATGCAGGGACACTCAAGGCAGATAGATGCCCAGCTTTTCTTAGCCCACTTGGGGGCAGGTGGTCACCCATAGGAGGGAAAGAAGCTGGGCTTGAAGGCAGCAGTGTGGAGGGCACAAGCCACAGTGTCCCCCGATGGGTCTGTGCACCCTGACTGAGACACAGCCATTCGTTCGGTAGGAGGAGCTGTTTGCCCAGCAGCCCTTTCCTGATAACACTGTTTTTCCTTCCCTCATTTTCTTGAAATCACAAAGTGATGTTAGTAGTGATTTGGAGAGATGTAAACAGTGTACAGATGTATAAAGGCAAAAGTGTTAACCTCTGAGATTATTAAACGCAGGGTCTGGAGTGTTTTTCAGGATAGACCACTTTTAACTCTTACTGTTCCAAGTTTTTCTGAGACTTTGAAAGTTGCTCTATGGAATAAAGAGATGTTTTAAAAAAAGTAAGGCCTGATTTGGTGAGGCTGTGGACCCTCAGCTGGTATTTGCATATGGTGGCTCAGTAGGTGTGGATAAGAGGACTTGCCTGGTCCTAGTCTTGGTCTGGTCTTTTTTTGTGGCACTGGGGATTGAACCCAGGACCTTCACACAGAGCTACATTCCCAGCTCCCCTCTCTTTTTATTTTAAAATAGGAGACAGGACTTCAAAAAGTGCTGATGAATTGTCCAAGCTGGGCTTGAACTTGCTGTCCTCCTGCCTGAGCCTCCCAGAGTGCTGTGATGACAGATGTGTTGCTGCTGTTCCCTGCTTGGGCTTTGTTTTGAATGACACCTTGGATAGCCTTGTAAATCATTGGTATTCTAACACATTGATAGTGCAAAATACTGTTGTAATTGTATCACCTGGTGTGGCTCCAACCACTCAACCTCTTTTCCTCTGGGCATTTTGCCCTCACCTGCTCAGCTGTTTTGTTTGCAGATTGTTGGGTTGGGGTGGGGGCTTACATACCTGTCTCTTCTCTGAATAGAAAGACTCTTAAGCCCTTTATTACGGTTCTGCCCTTTATTAATTGGAGTACTTTTCTGTGAAGAGGGCTGTGACTTGCACAGAGGGGAGGGAGGGTGTTAGCTTCAGGTGGGTGAATGAAAATCTGGAATGGGCAGTGCTGGGCCAGGAAAACTGTGATACCTGAGGTCTTTGAGGGCAGAAGAAGCATTTTAATCCTGCAGGGCTTGAGCTATGTGTCTGCACACAAAAGCAGGTATTTTCACATGAGCAGTACGGTCCTGTGATGTTCCATTGAGCAGACATGTCAGGGTACCTGGGCTGACCCCCACACACTGAGCGTGGTGTGTAGTTTCCCAGTGAGAGGACATTGGTATCCTCTCACATGTGAGTGGTGGCCCCGACTGGCCCCTGTATCCTTCCTCAGTGCCCCAGACCTCTCTCAGGGCTCCTCACTGTGCTCCCGCTGTGCAGACAGTGCCAGCTGTGTGCCTGTCCTCTACCTGAGCACTGCTGGTGCCATGGCAGGGTGCCTCTACTCTGCTCTTACCTCTTGTCCGGCCCTTAGGCTGGCCCCTGGCCACTGAGACTATCTACTGATCAGGAATGGAGCCTGATTAGTCACAAAGACGGTGGGTGTGGGCAGGGTAGGTGGTGCCAGGGATGAAGGAAAATCCTAGGGTTTTGGCATACACAGCACTGTACATAGGGAGCCAAGGAGGGAGCCGTAAGATGGCCTTAACAAGCAGGCAGTTGGAGGCCGAGGTCTGCAATTTAGGTGGCGAGGCGTGGAGAGAAGTTCCCCAGAGAGAGCGGAGAGACATTCAGAGGCTGAGTCCAGGGTCCAGGATGGGTGATCAGAAAAGCAGCCTGCGGTGACAGAAGAGAGTGTGAAAAGAGCCTTGGATGGCATGTCCCCTGAGTGGCAAGGGGGAGGCGTGACAGTCATTTTCACAGTTTAAAAGTTTGCAGCATGAGGCAGTAGTGCACAGGCTGGCCCTAAAGGCTGCGTGGTGGTTGTCCAGCCAAGGGCTCACCCAGCACAGCGGCTCATGGGGCTGCTTCTGCCTTGCGCTTCTGAGGCACTGCTCAGTTCCTGTGGCACAAAGCTGGGTCCATCCCAGATGTGTACCTGAGATGCTCAAATCCTCACTTGGTCATCAGTTCCCCCACATTTTGAAGGGAAAAGAGGGTCTTTGAAGTATGTGAATTTTTCAAATGTACTCATACTGCATGCTGTTTCAACACATTGCTGCTGTGTGTTGGTGTGTATGTTGTCTCTTATCCACAGGCTACAAGGGTAGGCCTTCCTGTCAGAGATAAACTAATGAATAAAAAAAAAGCATTAATAAGAAATAATATCAGTAAAATTCTCCATGGGCTGGGTTTAGCTTCACTCCAAGGTGAACAAATTTGTTATTTGTGAATCTGGCTGGATGATGGGGAGAGGGCACCAAGTTGGGCAGGCTGCCCAGCAACTCACCCATCAGCAGGCAGGAAAGCCTAGAGCCACAGCCTGGGGGAGTGTGAGGCTGGGGAGATGTGGGGCGTTAGCCCCAACTCCCCCATATGCTAGGTTCCAGAGGCCTGGATGCAGGCCCTGGCCTCCTATCAGAGCACCGCTCGCTAATCTTTTAGGAGGGATTGGCCTTTTGCATGGTGAGTGCACCCTGTTGGGCCCAATTTTCTTCCAAGCCCAGCTTTCTGGAGGGAGAGAGGTGCACGGGGGACACAGTCTCTCACAGCAGCTCTGTGGACACTGGGGCCTCTCCCAGGGTGGGCCTAGGCAGCTTGCTCCTGGGTCCATACTTGCTTCTCGGGCATTTGGGGGCTAAGAGGTCCCTTTCCCATCAGAACTGGTTTGGTGCCATTTTGGACTCCATGGTTCTGAGACTTGGAGGTCCTCTCCTGAGCTGCAGGAGAAGGAGCTCTGTTAGAAAGGAGCCCCCAGGTGTGGCCCCTGCTACTGCCATCAGCATGCTCATCTTCCTGTGTCATTTGTGAAGTAAAACTCAAGAACCATGGCCTGTTTTTTGTGTGTTATAGTGGCTGGAGTTAATCAGAATTGTGCTTTCCATTATTCTTGGAACAGTGGCTTTTTCTTACTTTATAAGGGATAAATGCTGTGTGTTAAAAGCTTTATTGAGGTATAACTGATGTGACATATGTACACATTCATAGACCCATCATTGCAGTCATCACTCACATGCACCCCTGTTTACTTCCTGCCCCATGCCTACCCAGCCACCCTCTGTCACATTTGCATGTTCTGGAATTTTATGTAAATGGAACCCTACAGTACATACTCTCACTCCAGGCCCTGGCTGTTTTCTCCATTATAATTATTTGAGATCCATCCTTGTGTGTACCCGTAAGTCATCCCTTCATGTGTGGGTTCTTTCTATTATATGGATAACTCAGAAGTTGTTTGCCCTCCATCTCTTGACCTATCTGGGGGTTGTTTCCAGGTTTTGGCTGTCAGAAACAAAACTCTAGCATATCAGGTACCAGTCTTTGTAAGGCTGTGAAATTGCTTTTTCCTGCATGAACACCTAGCAATGGAAACTACAGAGTGGTGATCAGAGTCCCCACAGCGGGCCATCGTGCCTCTTCACGAGGGCCCACCCCGGCTGTTGGGTGTATTTCTGCTTTTACTCTTTCCTCCCTTTTTACTTAGCCCCAAATCAGAGTGCACAGCCTGTTTTCTCCCTACCCTTCCATTCTCTCCCAATCTTAACAAATGTGAAACTTGGCCACCGTTAAAAGAAAAAAGAGTCCCTACAGTGGTGCACAAGAGCTTTGGTTCTTGCACATCATGGGTCACTCCCAGTCTCCTTGTGTTCCGTTATTATAGTAGGTGTGTGACGGTACTGCAGCGTGGATTCAATTTGTGTTTCGCTGGTAACTAGTGATGCTGGGTATCTTTTTTTGTACTTTTGGTCATCTGTCTTCTTTGGGGAAGTATTCACATCTGTTGCCCACTGTTTTTTGTTGATTTTTTTGTTTGTTGATTTTTTTGTATTCTGGACATAAATCTCTAATAGGTCTGTGCTGAATCGTGGCTTTTCTCTCTTAGTGCCTTTGGAGAACCAGCAGGTTGAGTTTAATGCAGTCTGATTTGCTCATTTGCTTCTTTGTGGACCATGCTTCTGGTGTCATATCTCGAGCTCTGTCTGACCTAAGGCCAGAAGGATGTCCTCCTGTGTTCTCTCCTGGACGTTTTCACTCTGGAAGTTAGGTTTGACCTGTAGGTCATGGTCCATCCTGAGTTGATTTTGGCATACTGTGCAAGGTGTAGATTTAGCCTTTTGGTTTATATGTGTCCGGTTGTTCCTCAGTTGCTGAGAAGACTGTCTTTCACTCCCTTTGCTGCCTTTGTCTGTCTGCACCCTAATACTGTGCTGCCCAGTTACTGTAATTTCCCAAGCTGTCTCGGAAGCAGGTAGCACCAGCCCCCGGGACTTGGTCCACTTTCACTGTAGGTCAGTGTTGGCAAACATATGGCACGTGTGTAACTGTGTTTTTCTTTTTAAGACAAAATATGTTAATGTATGAGTTTTTTTTTCTAAAATAAAACCTTAGTATTCAGGTTTAATTATAGTGCTGGCACTTTACCTCGGTTGCAGATTGGTACTGTCTCCCGAAGGTTTGCCCTCTGCTCTAGGGCATTAACATCTTTGTGTGAGTTTTAGAATCAGCTTAGCAGTGTCTGCTGTCAGTGCTAGAATTTTGCTTGCTTGGGACTGTATGTATCTCTTGGATCATTTTGGGCAGAGTTGATATTTTAACCACAATGTGATCCAACTCAAGACACACGGTATTATCTTCTCACTTGGTTTTCATCTGTGCTTTCTCAGTACTTTGAAGCTTGTAGTGTGTGCCGCCCTGGATGAATCCAGGCTCACAGTTTCACAATAGTGTCACTGCAGTGTGTAAATCTGGCTGGAGTTTTTTCTTGGGCTCAGTATTGAGAGCTACAAGATGATGTAGCCTAGCACCTAGGCTATGCATGAGCTCCTGCCTGTCCTTGATCGAGGCTTTGAGAGGGAACAGTGGTTCACTGGTGATCAGGATTGAAAAGAAAGGAACCTCATGTGCCCTCTGTCTTGAGTGACTTCCTACATCCATGTGTCCCCTGCTGGCTGGCTCAGGACTCTGAGGTCCAGAGGAGAAAAAAGGTTGAGAACCGTGTCAGATTCATCTCCTGCTTTGCCCTCAGAGGAATGCTGTTTTCATTCTCGTTTTTGGGCCCTTTCTAGACCTGTCTGCTGCAGACCCCACTCTGACACGTACGTGTCTCTACCATAAAGGTCCTTGGGACACAAGTACAGCACACACCTGGGAGGGGGTGCTCCTTGTGCCTTCAGGAAGTGGAGGGGCGATCACAGGGAAGTTACTGGGCGGCACTGCCTCTTGACTATGATGATGGCTCCCCTTTAACATTTAGAGGGTTAAACTTTTTTTTTTTTTTTTTTTTTTTTTTGTCTTTTTGAGATAGGGCTTTGCTACACAGTTCATAGTGGCCTTGAACTAACTTTGTAGCCCAGGCTGGCCCTGCACTGTAGCGATCCTCCTGCCTCAACCTCCTGAGTATTGGGATTACAGGCATGCACCACCACGCCTGGCTAGAGGTTTTAAACTTTTAGCTTATTACACACCTGTTTTAAAGAGCAGAGGTTTTGATGAGAAGCAAATACTGTTAGCTCATCCTGCTTTAACTGGGTCACCTAAGTGACCATGTTCAAGACTTGTCTTCACCTGGCTGTGCCTGTATGGTGACTTCCTGAAGTTGCCTGTCAGGGTGATTTCCTGATGCCCACAGGCCCACCCTGCCCCCCTACCATGGTTTGATCAGCCTTGCAGTCAGTTTACCAGACTGTTGTGTATATGTAACATTCCAGCTGAGCCAAGGAATGAATTGTACTCATACCAAACATAGTTTCCAAGTACTGTGGCACCTTGCAGCAGAGTGCCAGGGCCACTATGGAACCTCATGACAACTGGAGCTTCTCTCAGTGCATGCCAAGCCCCCCACATGCCCCTTTTTCTCCTTCGGGTGTGGTCTTGTGTTTCCTGGATCTCATCTCTTGCTTTCTGAACTAATTCCCTGCTGAGTGGCCTTACCCTTGCAGAAGATGCCCCTTTGAGGCTGAATGCACTGGAAGTGATTTGCTTCCACATGGAGGTCTGGCCAGTCATTGTTTATAGCATGGCAGGTAGCCTTCCTTCAGATTCTGTCACCTAGATCCATAGCCCTGGGGTGCCGGGCTGTGCATGGTGTGGGTTCCTCCCTCTAGATGAGCAGTCTCTTCTCCTAGCAGAGACTTCTGTGCAGTCCTGGTGTGCTGTTCCGTGTTGACATGGGCCGAGCCCCTCCACTGGCACCCTGGGCCTCTGTGCAGGACATGCTCTTGGAATTTCTCTGATTCACCTGTTGGATCTTCTAGAATGAACCATTGGGTTTTCTCTTCCCTTCTTTCCAGAGTCTCTCCCTCTCTCCCTGTCTCCCATTCTTGGGAGGAATGCTGCGTGTGTACCTGCTGTCTGTGAGTTTTGACTGTTATGCTGGTCCTTTCTAACTTTGAAGTAGGCATTCTTACTTATTTTTATCAGTGCACTGCTTTTGTCTCTGCAATTGTGTTGAGGACCGTTCCTGGGTGGCCAGATCCTTGGCTGCTTGCCCATGTTGAAGAGAGAGTTATTTGATGGTGACTCTGACAGTAAGATAGGATCAGACACCTGAAAACCTTCTCATCTAAAGGCTGGAGAAGCTTGGGTAGATGTTTGGTTATTTTTTATTTATTTATTTCTTGGGATAGTGGGAATTGAACTCAGGACCTTGCACTTGCCAGGCAGGTGCTGCGCTGCTGAGCTATATCCCCAGCTCCTAAATGTTAGTTTAAATAAGTTTAGTTTTTCAGGAAAATTAAACCACTCTGGGTAAGGGATGGGGCCCAGGCAAGGACCTGGGGCCCTCTGCAGCCAGCTGAGGAGTAGGGGCTTGCTGGCTGCTGCCCTTCTGTGTCTTTCAGTACTTGTGTTGCACACCTGGAGAGCCCTAGAGCCTTGGAGGACGGCCGACACCGAGACCCTCAGGACCAGAAGAACCCCGCGCTGGCCAGCGGTGCTGACCTGTGCATGAAGGGGAGAAATTCCTCCAGAGGACCCGAGGCGCTGCCCTCCACAGGCTGGGCTAGATCCATACCTCGCAGTGACACACTACAGGATGGGTGACCCTGCAGACCATGTGGCCTCCAAGGCACACTGCCAGTCCAGCTGTGACCCCACAAAGAGGTGTCTGCATTATCAAACTGATGCAAGGTGTGCAAGGGAGTTATAGAACCAGGACAGTGACAGTGAACCTTTTAAAGCCTGAGCCCAAACTGCAACCTCACACCCACTTATTTATCAAAAAGTGCCAACACTGCCTTGTGCACACTGTTATCCGATGCTCAGCTGCTGGAGCAGTACTGGGGCAACATGGGTCATGTGCCTGCTGTGGTACACCTGCCATGGGTTTGCCACCACTGACCTAGGAGTAGAGCAGTACGTTATTGTCAGAACAGAAAGATTTGAGGGTAAAGCAAATACAAGTTCTAGGAATGAGAAATGTGGCAGTGAAAAGTGAAATAGAAAGGGTAAAAATGGAAACAAAGCTTTGTAAATAAGGAGGGGAAGAAAAGTTGAGCGAGTGGAGGGGAATGGGGAAAAAAGAAGAATCAAGATAAATTAGGTACATGCTCGTGGCTGTAATCCCAGCACTTGGGAGGCTGAGGCAGGAGGATTGCTGTGAGTTCAAGACCAGCCTGCACTACACAGTGAGACCCTGTCTTCAAAAAAAGGAGATACATTGTATACATGTACAATTCCCTATGATCATTGTGTATGTCAAAAGTATACCAATAAAATTAAAGAAAAATGAAATCTGGGTAACAAGTAACAGTGCCAGTGTAGATTACAGCTGAGGAGAGAAAATTAGGGAGTTGCAAGCCAGAGCTGAGCGCGAGTTATAGGGACAGCATGACATATAGGGATGGGGCAAGGCGTGTCACCTCTCCTGGGCCAAGCGGCATGCCTTATGACCATACCACCCACTGGTGGGTGCCCATTGTCGTGGGTGAGGGTAGGCAGGATATACCCAGAGTATGACAGGTTATGACACTGACTTAGCTGCCCTTGAAGGAGTGGAACCCTGGGACCGGAGACTGCCAGGTGTGGGCCACTGGCTGACGACCCATGGCCACACTTGGTGTTGCTTCTACATGCTGTGCCCTGTGTGCTTGGGACTGTCAGTGAGAAAGGGCTCCTGTGCGCTGTGTGTCCACCTGCTCCAGCTCTGTTCTTCTGCCATGCCCTTCCAGGCTAGGCATTTTCTTTTCTTTTTTTTTTTTTTT
>PVLD010017937.1:0-40353 GCA_004027595.1 Dinomys branickii | reverse complement strand
GCTAATTCCCTTCTATGTTCTCTATAATTCTGTATTTCCTCAGTCGTTTTTGTATTAGCAGAAGTGAAGATAACTTTATATTATACAGCATCCAGTGCAAATTCCCTACTATCTTCTCTATAATTTGGTATTTCCTTTAATGTTTTTGTGTTAGCTAATGTGAAGATAACTATGTAATACAACATCCAGTTCTAATTCCCTACTATATTCTGTATAACTTTGTATTTTCTGTATTGTTTATGGCTTTTCTGGTTCATATGTCTCCATTCTTTTGTCTTTAAAATAAAATAAAATAAAAAAAAAAGAAGAGAACTCAATGGAAATTGAAAAGAAACATGTTATAACAAAAATCTAAAGATCAACCAATTTTAGCATTTTTTCTTCCTGTTTTGCTCATGTACATACTGAGTAGGGTATTACTCCCACACTCCCAGTATGTTAATAATTGGTGAGCTTTATTGTACCAATTCATAAACAAAATTGAGGAATTTCTGATTTTTTTCATGATGTTAAGGATATGAATTATTTCTTTGTACTACAGACTGAATTACGCCCTCCCCCAAATTTCTGTGTTGAAGCCCTAATCCCCAGTACCCCAGTACCTCAGAATGCATTTGAGATAGATCTTTAGAGAAATAATGCAGTTAAAATGGAAACATGAGGGTGAACTCTGGCCCAATCTAGTGTCCTATAAAATGAGAAGATTTGGACACAAAGGGAGGTACCAGGGTTTTTATGCTCCATATTGACAGAGAAAAAGGTCACATGAGGAAGTAATGGGAAGGCCACCATCTGTGAGCCATGAACAGAGGCCACCAAAGAAACCATTCCTGCCAACGCTTTCATCTTGGGCTATGAGTGCCCAGAGCTGGGACAAAATAAATTTCTGTAGTTTAAAGTACAAAGGCTATGGTGTTGTGTTATAGAATTCCTAAAAACAAATATAGTCAGTGACTGCTATCTTTATTGGAATTGGGTCTTTTACCAGTGTGTAACCTCTACACACAGGGAAACAAAATGTAAAAACCAGGTGATGAACAGCTGAGCATCTTAATTTACAAGTTTATATGTCTAGGACTGATTTAAGTTATAAGTTTTTTGGTACAATGGAGTTAATTCATACACTGACAGTATGATTCAATGATTGAACAGTCTTTAGCCAATGCTGATTACTAACTGAAAACATAACCCATTGGTCTCCCTCATCTCGATTAGCCTTTGTTTACCCTCTGTCATTCACTCTTCTAACATAAAACTATAGGTTTGTAATTACATATTTATTTGTGGGATGATATGTTTAACATCTGTCTCTTTAATGAAAACTTGATAGCATGTAACCATCTATGTTTTCTTCACCACTATATGCCCAACAAGCAGCACAATGCCTGATCCTTTATTTATTCAATGAATGAATATAGAAGTCATGATGTTCTTGAGATATTAAATTGGGGGACTGATTGATAGGCTTTAGGATTCTTTTGTATCTCTTGAAAGTATCTAAAAGTTTTTCTCACACATACATTTCTCTGGGGAGAGGGCCCAGTATCTGCATTAGATTTCTGTGACTGTCCCCTAAAGTAAAAAATCACTGGCCTATTTCAGTCATAATGCATCAAAGATTCAATAGGAAAGAATTTACCTGAGACAGAGTATGCTACCTATATGTTTGCATACAGATATGTGGTTGTGTGTAAAGGTCTATAATTTCCAAGAGCAGAGACAGAAATTTCACAATGAATTTGTAGAACCTGCCAACTTCCTACTGTCCCTGAAGAACTGATCATTCCTGCAGTCACTGGGCTCCAGCATTAGCCAGTTGCATTACCTGTTTCATGGCAGCCACACTGATCAGACAGGCCAAGGAAAAAGAAGCCTGTACTTCCCTTCTTTCACCTGTTTGGGATGCTGCCATCCTTTTGTGTAGGAAGTTTCTTTTAATAACGAACTTCCCAGTTAACAAAGGCAATCTGATCAAACAACCCTGAGATTTGTCTTCCCTCGTCCTGCAGCCAGAGAACAGATCAGCCTAATCAGGCTAAGAGGTCTCCAGGCACTGGCACATTCGGTGGAGGGAGGCTCAGGATGGGCTGGAACATGCTAATAGGGCCTTGGGTATTAAATCTCTTTCTCCCAGTTCCAGAAAATATTTTCCCCCAATAAATTTCTTCCCTCATTTCTGAGGGAAGACCTCAACAGTAAATTTGTCAGAACAAAGGTTTCTTTTAAGTACCATTAATTCTCAGTTACCCATACTACCAGAGGAAAGCAGGAGTGCAGATAATTCAAAGCCAAAGGCTCTTTTCACTTAGCTTTGTAGTACATTGTTTCAAGGGGCTTTGTGGCACTTACCTCTCCAATTGTGTTTGTCTTTGTTGCTTATTAAAATGAATTTGCCTTAGGGCCACATGGAGGGGTGATATGAAGACTCTGGCACAGAATCTGTGTAACTCATCAGGGGAAATGCACAAAGCACACAGATAATCGAACTTCACTAGATTTGAGTTCGCATTCTTAATCACCTGTGATCAATTGTTTTGCTCCTCTGTGACTAAAGTGAGCCAGAGATGAGAAACAATTATAGAAGACTAGTTTGGAGAGAATGAGTCTATACGTCTAGATGAAGACTCAAGACTGAGTGGTAGCCAAAGCTGGTTACACAATCAGTGTGGATAATTTCCCTGCCTGGCCTCCCAACCATCTTTTCTGCAGCCAGATTGATCTTTCTGGGCAAATCTCGGGATGTTCATCTCTTCCTAACACCCTCTGGGGGCTCTCTGTGTTAGTCATTAGGACCGTCCAAAACTGTCCCCCTCTCTCTTTGTCAGCATGTTTCCAGTCATTTGGAGTTAGATGTGGTAGCGTGATTGGCTTTGGTCAATGAAATGTGCAGGAAAGTTGGCCAGTGAAACGACAGTGTCACTTCTAGGTGGAAGGTCTCAAAGACAGCATGTTCTTGGCTCCATGTTCTGTCTGGCAAAGCAATTGGCAGCATCTAAAATAATGGTTGTTCCATCAACCTCGGTCCCTGGTGACTATAATGCCCTTTGTGATGAGTGTGTGCCAGGAACGATAAAACAACCTTGGTTGGTTTTAAATGCTGAGATTTAAGGCTCTAGGTCTTAGCTCTTAGCATAGGTTCTCAGCATATCTCTATCATCGCACATATCAAGGCACATCATGATTTTTCTCTCTTCAACTAAACATTGAGCAACTTCAGGCCATAATTATTTCTTCTTTAGTGTTTTAAGTTGAGTACATAACACATTTAAAGAAAGAGGGTAGAAATTGAAATTATCTTCCTTTCTGGTCTCTGCAATCCTCCAGGTTTGCATTTTCCTAACACTTCCCATATTCTCAGCATCAACACTGCAATAAGATGTCTTTTGTTTTTTCAGATCTATGGGAATGATGGAGCTATTTCTCTGGAACAACAGTGTGCAAGAAGGGCAGAGGGGCACAGAGAGGTATGTCAAAACACACTTAGGATACAGTCACTTAGGATTCAATGGGGTTAAGGAGCAGACAGAATTTCAAAATAAAGCTTCGGGGTAGCTATGTGGAAAAAATGGTAAGCTAATGGTATTAGGTTTGTGAGCGGGCCACATGTACCATGTGGACCAGATGCCAACATCCTCATCAGTATCATAACACCAGCACACTGACGACTTACTGTGTGCCAGGCATCGTTCTGAGTGCTTCACAATTACGTAACTCACTGAATCTTCAAACTACCTTATAAGATAGCTACTATTACTTATACTTTATAGATGAAGGAACTAAATTTCAGAGAGGTAAATTCCCTAAGGTTACAGAACTGTTAAATGGCCTTCTCTGACCTTAGCAACTTTAGCACCTGACTTCAGCTTCCATCCGAGGAGCTCACTAACTCCACTGAGTCCCACTCCCCACCCCATGAGCCTTGGAGTGCCTCCCCCTCAAATTGCTATCCCTGGACCAACACAGAGTAATCCTACTCCCTTCTCTCCAAAGAAGCCTTTCCAGTACTGGAAGGTAGCAATCATGTGTCCTGTGGGGTTCCCTCTTCACACTGCAGGCATTCCCAGTTCACTGTACAGTTCCCAGGGTACCACAGCTTGATGCTTTCACCATCCCAGCTCCGTGACTCATACATTCTGGAGATCACAAAAATGTCAATGGAATGGAACTGCTAGTTCTTCCCCCTGCCTCCTACCACCCCAAGTACATGCCTTTCATGGTATAAAGTAGGGTCCATAATCTGCTCCAGGAACAGCAGGATGCTTATGTGCTCTGCACTCAATCCCCATCTGAAAAATGGACTCCTACAGGATCTGTGAATTCCAACCTCCTCTTTTTTTTTTCTTTTTTGGTGGGACAAGGGACTGAACCCAGGGCCCCTGTACTGAGCTATATCTTCAACCCTTTTTACATCTTTTTTGCTAAGTTGCTCAGTTGGATTCAAACCTGTGATCTTCCCAGAGTGATGGAATTATAGGTGTGTGCCACCATGCTTACTCAGGTCTACCCCTGCTCATCCTTGGGCACATAGGCATGTTGAGAACAGACCCTCTGCTTACCATGGAGTTCATGGCGAAGTGATTGTGCTGAGTCTGGAGGTCTAGAGCATGCTGGTAGCTGACTCCAATCTCTGTGTGGCTCTGGAGAAATAATTCCTTGTTGTGGCTTATCCAGTCAAACATCTAGAAGGAATAAGAAGGTATAACGATCAGAAGCGTTATGGGTCTGGCAGAACAAAACACTCATAACTACTGAAAAAAGAAAGTCCTCTTCCTGGTGTTCAAGTGAAAACCAGTCACCATTCTTGGAACTAGGATGGACCATGGTCTGGTTTCTCAGGGGACTTCTCATTTCTAGCATGAAAAGCCAGTAGTAGCTACTCAGTCCTCTAAAGAGTGTAAGTAAATAGGAGAAAATGAGTGGCAGGATTAGGGAGATATCAGAGGAAGCTGTTTACAATATGGAACTTCTGCCCTTTGTAAAAACCTTTAAAAATCCTGAAAAAGCACATGCTTGCTTGAGGGACAGGTGGTCGCAGCAAGCAGGGAAGCCTAAGCCATTTTCTGCTGCACTAGTATTAGAGAGAATCACTCAAAGAAAGCAAGAAGAGCGTCTTTGTATGCCCCTGCCCAATTCACATACTACCCAACCACACACAGTGGTACACTGATCCCGAACAGAATCAACCTCTAACTCTACTTCTTTGCACTTCCAGGTTAATACTACAACCCACGGGGAAGCAGAGGAGGGGGATTTGAAGAGAGTACTGTTGATGCTGGCACAGTGAGCACTAAGGCATTTCCTCTTCCTAACTCTACAATGGTTTACCTTTAGGTACTGCCCTTCCTCCCCACAGCCTGCATACTCCAAGGAGAGCTTACCAGAACCCCAGCTCCAGGATTTTCTTAGTTCTTCAGGACATCAGACTTAAGCCAATCAATGTATGGCACTTGTCAATCATTGGGGTGGTTTTAGAAATAAAAACATGATCTGATTGGTGGTTTCAGAAATAAAAACATGATCTGATTGAGTACCATAAAATTTTAGGGATGTCTGTTGAAAACTCCTGGGAAAAGAAAACCCTAGTTCTTTAGATGTGGCTTTTCTTCCTCTAATATGGTCCCATGTGTCACTGACCTCACATCACTGCATTCATTCTGCTGGAAGCCCAGAAAGAAAGCCAATGAGAGAGAAAGGGTAGAGCCAAGGCAGCTGCAGAGAAACACCCAGAGCCTGCCTGAGCCTTGCTGGATTTCCCAAGAATCTGAGTCAAGAAATCTTCTGTATTAGTCAAGCCAGTGTAAGTTGATTTTGTATAGCTTTCTGCCCCTGAGCAGTCAGGTGATACAGCCAGGAAAGGTGTGAAAAGTCTACCTGAAGAAGGGAATTGCTCTTCTTGGTGCCAGAGCTCCATGGATTGGGAAAGGAAAAAGGCTACTGGCTGGCTGCAGAGAGGAGTAAGAAGGAGCTGAGCGCAGGAGCATCCCCAGAGATGGCAAAGATTTTATCAGCTTTCCTGGAGGCAAAACTATTTCCACACACCTTGACTTCCCTTTACAAAGAAGAGTGAACTCATTTTTTCAGTTACATCCAACCAACATTTACAGGGCACCTGTCACATGCCACAAGGTGATAGAAAGGCAAAAATAATCAAAATGTAGTCTTTGAGAGTAAGGGGCTTAAAGGCCAGCATGGAACACTGAGATGGATGAGGTGAGACTTCAGTACAACCTGATATATACACAATTAAATCACTATTTTGAAAAATCTAAAGATACAACAGAAGCAAATACTGACTACTGAGGAAATTACCCTTCAGTCACCCTTTGGGGAGAGGGGAAGGAGAACCAGAGAAGGCTTCCCAGAGGAGGTGATCCTTGCCTTGGGCTTTAACTCAGGGAGGAATCAGCCAGGTGAAGGCCTGTGGGACTCATGCTCCAGGCACACAGGGAGTAGTGAACATGGGACAGAACTGAGGGGCAGCCCACCATGTGGCAGGCACTGAAAGCACCTCAGCTGTCCTGGAGCCTATCTCAGGAACTGTGGTTGGGAAACAGGTGGGATGCACTGGTAATGAAGAGCGCCAAGAGTAGGTTTTGGGAATGTGCACATAGTAGCAAGGTGTCGGTAGAGGACTCTAAACTGCACAGTGAAGTGTGAAGAAGCCCTAATAGCAGTATATGGGCTGCCACAGGAAAAGTAGTATGGGCTTTTCCAGGTATGGACTGTTACAGGAAAAGAGCTGGGCCAGCCAGAAAGCCGTTACATAATTCTGATCAAACTGAGAGCCTGCCGTCTCCAGTGAGGGAGTGGCGGAGGAGTCTGACAACAGGCAGATCTGAGGGCTACTAGGGAAGGATGGAAGATCAACAACATTAGGGAAGGGGAGGGCAAGGAAGCGCTAAGCTCTGGCACAGCACCCAGTCCTTGCAATTAAAGGTGCCAGCGCAGGGCAATTTAGAGACAAGGGTAAGAAGATAGGGTAGGGTGGGGGAGAAGGTGTACAATGGGCTTCATTTCCCCATGGAGATGGGTCCATTTCCTTAAAGTGAGTTTGAAAAGCTTATGACAGTTTCAAGTAAACATATCCTGTAGGCAGTTAGATTTATGTGTCTGGAGGTCCAGAGAGAGCAATCAGGGCTGTAACAACTCACACCTTAGTATAAACACATCACCTTCTGAAAGCAAATGTGCATGGTTTGGAGATTATTCTCCCATTTGAATTACTCAAGTCACTTCCATCTACCTGCATTGACAATAAAGAAGGGATAAAAGTATTACTCTTCACCTGCCAGTGTCAGAGGATTTGCTTTCAGCCGGGGGTCCTGTAGAAGCTGGGTCAATAACTGTGTGGTATCTACCATACCATTCTGTGTCCACCAGTCATAGCCAGACCCTCATCACTGTCGTCAAGTCTTTTTTTCTCCTTTAATTATTATGTAGGACAAGGGGGAAAAATAAAGGTGCCCTAAGAGTTTAGATGATTCTCATTCTGTAATTTTTGATCTTTAAAATTGTGCCTTTCAAACCCATTTTAAAATAATTTGTCATCTCTTTTCCTTATTGACAAAAGAATCAATAAAGTTAATGAAAATCTGAAAAGCCTGAAGTCCTTGGAATTTGTGATGAAAAGTATTCACTTCATGTACTTGCTTGGATGTCTCAACAACCCAAAAGTGACCTCCCCCATATTTTCTGTTGTGACTATTTAGATATGCAAATAAACAGCTGAGTTATGTCTAGCACCAGATTGACTAGATTGCTGGGCACCAGGATCCTGATGGACTACAGAATAAGGACATCTGGACATGGGCCAAGCAGGGTGGAAACCAGTGCAAAAATGAATTAAAAGATGGGTGAGAGTGGAGAGTGTCGCAGAGCTATGCATCTCATAGAATCACTGCCATACAGTGGTCTGTATCTGTGCCATTACACTCTATGCTATGTTCTTCATTTGGAGCACAGGAGCTGCCTGCTGGCAGGCAAGACAATCTGACAAAGTTTAGCTTGTTCTGGAGGTAACACTGCAAAAATAAAAAGCAGGGAGCAAAAGACCATCTCTGGTAGGTAGAAGAAAGGAGAATCACAATTTCAAGCCCAGCCTCGGCAACTTAGTAACTTAGTGACAGTGTTTCAGGATAAAGAGAAACAAATTACACTGAAGATGTAGCTCAGTAGAAAGGCTTTAGGTTCAATCCCCAGTACCAAGAAAGTATATTCATTGCTATAACTTATATTACCAACATTCTGAATGAAAGATTATCAGTGAGAAAACTAGTATTTGATAGGCATAACAAAACAATATTTTAGTCTCTGCCCTAGCATTTATTGGGAGCTCTTGAATTCAAAATGTCCTCTGGCACACAGCATTCTACTTCACCCTCAAAACAGCCCCACACAGGTGTTAGCATCAGGTTCTTTTGACAGATTGGGAAACAGGTTCAGAAGAGTGAAGGCCAAATCTAGAATTGACTCACTGTTACCCAGGGCTATGTTCACTTAGTGCCTGTGAGAAGGTTCTCAGAAAACTATTCTGTTTTCTACTCTCACAGCTGTCAGACCTCCTCTGCTTGGGGGTCATGGGCCAGGTACCCTCCAAAGGGCACTTGCAGTGCTCCAACCCAAGAAAGATGCTGTCCCTCTCTCAAGGCCACTCACACATCAATACCCAGCAGCTGCTGCCTCTGCTGCTAGCCCATCAGGAAGGAGTGTGGATGCCAGCTGATTCAAACAGCTGCACTGCTTTCAATGAATGAATGAATGAATGAATGAGCTTGAGAGTGGGCTGTAGGCTATCAGATTGCTAATACCCAGAGAAGTGGGCCCTTTCTAAGCTCTCCCCAGTTAGGACAGTTTATGATTTTATCTATCTGAATTTGGCTCTCTGGAAAACACTTGAACTAAACTGACCCAGAGGTATAAAGGGAAAAAAAAAGCTAAAGAAAATACCTCAACAGCGGTTTCAGATTTTTTGATATGTCTCTCTTTTTTTGAGAAGCTATAAAGGGTGAATTCAAGAAAATGTATTATAACCAAAAAATTCCTTCAAGAGGAAAGTTCATGTCTAAGTAATACAATTGCATTTCTTTGTCTGAAACCAACATAGTTTTGTCTCATTAAGAAGATGGATGTTATGTATGTACTCCCTGACATTATTTTTTTAAAACTACGCTTCTTCATGCTGCCTAAAATTTAGTAAAAATATACAAATCTGATTTTTAAAAAATAATGTGTTAAAGGAATCTAAGTGAAAAGAAATCTAAATGAAAAGGAATCTAAATCAGAAACCTTTTCCTCATAAAGACGTAGATAGCAAAAAGGTTATTACTCTGTTTTTAATAACATTAACCATTTAATAGATCAAAGATATTAATTATAGACCTTGTGCTTATTTCCTTCATTTGCCAAATTTAGTAATAGCACCTGATTATATTTTTAATTTGCAAACCACTTTACTATTTATTGTTAGTATTTTACATTCTCTAATTATAGATTACATTGGCATTAAAGATGTTCATGTTCAGTTTTGATGAGCTGAGTGAAAGGACAGACGATAACCAGTAGAGTTCCTCTGCCTAACTATGCACATCCCTGTATCAGTAGCCTGTACCATTTGTCCCCTGCAGTGACCCATCCATAAAACCTTATGCCCTATACAGCACTGACACCACCTTACAGGTGAACTTTGCTGTGTCTGGGAAACAAGGTGTCCACTCAATTCTGCAATAATATGTTATGCATGGTAAGGTATGAAGAACAGAGAACTCAGGACAGTACAGTCTGTAGCATAAACTTTGACAAGCTTTCTCACTGGTCCAAAGCTCAGTTCCCTCTCTGTAAAATGGGGGTAACAATTTACGGTATTTAGACTTAGGGTATGAGGGAGATTCAAATAACCTGATGGATAGGGAAATGCTGTGTTAAGTGCTACCCATGTGCTGGACTTTCAAATCCACATAATGAACATATTCTATTGGACATATTGCCCAAATATTTTCATTTAAAGCACAAAACAGATGAAAGGTATGGTTTTAAAGTAGTAGGACGTTCACACTGCAAAGTCACCATGGGCTAATGGGAATCACACCTACAGCTCATGTACAAACATATCCAGAGCCCACACAGGGCAACCACAGACACGGCCAAGAACTACCATCTATTGTATACACAGTGGGCCCATGGATGTCGTGGCTAACAAGACTAGGGGCTGGTACATTCTCTCAGGTTCTGCCAGAGGACTTTGGAGTTTTTCTGCTTTCCCCAGGGGACCTGACCATTAAGTAAGGATGTTAAGAAAGACTCCATACCTCATAAGATCTCACTGCCTTCTGTCTTGCTTCCAAACTCTTCCTTCTCCAGCCTCTTTGCCTCATTCTTAATATGTTGCTATGAAAGACTCTGGTCCTTGGCTCTTAATCATTTTTCACTCAGGAAAGATGTCTATTAAAATATACTTTTTGTACTGTCTCCTGGAATTAGCTTATCCTGGACACAGGAACAGCTTGGTAGGCCCTTTCTGAGCATGACCTAGGGATAAAATCCTAAAATGAGGTGACAAAGGGGCTCTGAAAAAGGAGAGTCCCTCAAAATAGAAGTAGGTGAGGCCAAAGGCACATTTCCCCAACTTCCTCATTCTGCTTTCACGGGAACCCCAGTTGACTCCAGAGCACATATTCTCGTGCAAACAGGGAAGCACACAGACCTCAGATGTGTGTTCTTGCCTAAGACCCCTTAGATCTTCCAACCTGGCTTTTGGTTATTCACCCTCTTAAACTGAACTTTCCTGCTTTTCCAAAACAAGGCAAAAAGAAAAATAATAAGGATCCCAAAATGTGTACCTTGTTTCCAAGAATTCCTTGTTGTGGGGCGTGAACACCACATCTCCACTGTATCTTGCAAGCCCTGCAGGCTATCAGGGATTCCACATTCTAAAGAGATCATAGTTATACTGGTGTCTATGGGCAGAGATGGGCCTTTAGGCTGTGGGTGTAATACATGCCTACTGAAAGTAAGAAAGTGCTCTGGGCTCTGTCTGTTTTCCTTGCTGCTTTTGGCAGTCAGATACTTTCATATATATTGTATAAAAAAGGAGCTATTTGTTGCCATAAATCCATTCTGCTCCAGGGAAGATAGCTCTGCTTGGTTACCTGGAGAACACCATCACTGTATGCTGAGTAATCAGCCATGATGCCCAAATTTCACCACCCAGGTTGTGTGTCTGACCAGTAGACCTGTTGTCAATTCTATAGCACATATTTTTACCTTCCATGCCTAAATTCCTTAAGTCTCAACTCCTAGATCCAACAACCCTACATATTTCTCACAGACTAGAACAGTCTCTGTTTCCCTGCAACACAACCAAATGTTCTATTGTGAGCAAAGGGTTGTCAACACTCTTTCCCTTTCTGCATGGCAATCTGACCTTCATTTAAAATCCAAATGGTGTTTCCATGATAACATATGTGCCAACATGTTACCAAATCATAGTAAAATGGCAAAAACACTGGAAAATTGTACTTGTATTGGGAGGAACTATAAATACCTGATGGGGACACTATTTCTTGGGCTTCCCTAGGTATGGGCACTTTTGTAACTGGCAGGTTCTTTGCAGAAACCTGGAAAAGTTGTGGCAATGGAGTTGTTATAAGACATTCTGGCTCCCATAGGGCATACAGTTTTTAAGCCATGGCAGCTGCCCAGTGCAGACCTGTCCCTTTGTACCTGAGCTGAACCGCTGGGCGGGACTACTGCAGGCACCGCTCTGCTGCTGCGTGTTATGGTTCCCACCACATACTGTTCTCAGAATATCAGAGCCAAAGGCAGCCTAGGCTAGGTTTGTAAATTTGACATTTAGTAGAGACTGGGAAGACCCCTGGTAGATTTTGACCTTATTTTCAGAGCCAAATTATACTGACAATAGTACTATATTCTCTGTGTCTTCCCTTTCTCCATTTTCATTTCCAATTTCACATCATGACAGCAATAATGGTAAGAAAACAATCACAACAGCTAATATTTGTTAAATGTTCATTAGGTATTAGACACTGTTCTAAGCACAGTACATATATTAACTCATGTAATCCTCCTAATAAGCTTATAGTTATCTCCCCAATATCTTCCCTGTTTGCACCTTGACTATCATCACCTCCATTTTATAAATTAGAAAACTAACACTCAGCCAGGTTAGTTAACTTGCTCAGAAGCACACAGCTAATACGCCAACCTGAGATTCAAACCTAGGAAGTCTAATTCCAGTTCCAGATGCTCCCAACCTTTGTGCTATACCTTCTAGTGAACTTGAAGTTTCACTGTCTCTCTTTGTCATCAGAAACTTTTCAAAAGTATATGACGGGCCTGCTGCCCTTGTTTCTCATCCATAAACTTCCTCCTCCAGCCTTCAATGGCTCTGCTTTACCACTTTCTTGAATCTGGACCCACACTGGAATATAGCCATCTCCTAGTTCCTGAGTTCTTTCTGCCACCAGTTTCATCTCACCCCAGAGTGAGATGCAGTCTTTTCCAACGCTCCATGCTGGCTGCCCCTCTGAGCTGCGTAATTTCAGTGGCAGGTCATTTGTCTGCAGACAGGATGAGCTTTTCCTTGCTTCTGATTATCTCCATCCAACAGCAAATTCTCCCAGGGTAACCGGAGCTCTTTTATACTTGAACCCTCTTCCTTGATATATGTGTCTTAGCTCCTCATGACAAAAACTGTAAGAACATCCTAATTCTGAAAGTTCCACTATCCTCCAACCCTATAATGACTGGTCTAGACTTACCTCCCACTTTGCTGGCTTCTCCTTCAGGGCTTCCTTTTGTGTCTTTCACATCCTACTGTAACATTCTACCAACTGGACCTCAGGCTTCTACCCTTTCTCCACCAGACTCTGTGCATGTGAAAATTCATACAGGCTCAGAACTTCTACAACACTAATAGTATTTCCTATTGCATGTGCCCAAATCCTGTGCCTAGCACCACTGTACTTTAATTTCACACGGTCCTTATAATAATGCTACAATGTTAATTCCATTTTAATCATGGTAAACACTCACTATAGTGGGCCACCTGTATCCAAAGGTTTTTAATTCAAGGATTTGCCAATTACAAATTGAAATTTTTAAAAAAAATTGTGTCTGAACTAAACATGTACAGACTTTTCAATCATTATTCTCTAAACAATGCAGTATAATTGCTGTTTACGTGGAATCTATATTGTATTAGGTATTAGAAGTAATTTAGAGATGATTCTAAGCCTGCAGTAGGGTGTCTATAGGTTGTTTGCAGATACTGTCATTTTATACATAGAGTCTGAGCATCCTCATATTCTGGTGCCCTCAGGGATCCATGAAATCAATCTGCCATGTATACATAGGAATGAATGTAGTAAGAGGTGAGGCTAATTGCCCAAGGTCACACAATTTATAAGCAATGAAGATAAATTCAGAATGTGAAGTCCATTTGAACCTGTAACTCATGCAATTTCCTGTTTCAGGATGCCTTCTAACCACAACTTTCCAGATATTTGACAACTATATGCACCACCCTCAACACAGGGAATTTTACACACATGATCTCCATCTTCTAATAGCGCTAAGAGGAAATAAATGATGATATCACCATCCTCTTTTTCTGGTGAAAAATCAGATTCAGTGCAATTAAATGACTTGGTCAAGATAACTCAGTCAGAATAGCATGCTGAAGACTCATATCGAGGTTTGCTAACCCCCTACTTTTAAACCACTATTAAATTGTGTCCCAAATATATACCAAAATCTCAGACTTTCTAGTCACATGTTGCCTGTGGGTTCCTTACCAACTTATGCACCTGTGGACTCTACATGAACATCCTAATGTTCCATGAACATCTCATGTCTTTTCTATTCAAACTATGACCTCCTTCTGACTTCCCATATCTCCATCCCATCCCTCAGAGCCAGTCTCCTTCTTTCTTTGAAGAAGTAACTCTGGACTATGCCCTTTGCCTTCTAGTATTGCTGTCACTTATGCCTCAGCTCCTCCTACCTAGATTACTACACTTACCTCCCTACTGGTCTCCCACAGTCCACTCTGTCACAGGCATTATTAGGGTCCCACAGAAAAGGATAGAAAAAATGAGACATGACAGGCCCTAGGAAGTTCCTTAAAAGAGTACATGGGACAGGATACTGGTTCCCCAATAACAATTTCACTCCAGGCGCTTTGTTCAAGTTAATCATGTTAATTTTGTTCCCCTTGTAATTTGGTTCAGGAATGGGCAGGTCTCAGCAAGTATGAACCAATGAAATTGAGGAGAGGTTTGCTTGGGGCTTCTGGGAAAGAGGCCAGTGTCTATCTGTCTGCTTCTCTCCTACTCTCCTTCCTTTTCTCCATTCTCCCACACTTCCCTCACTGGGGAAAACAATGAGGCCTCTTGTTCTGTTATTGCTGGCTGCTCGCTCATAGCCATGAAGGAAACCTTGGGACAAAACTCTTAGCAGAACAGTGATATGGAAAGATCCTGAGTTCCTGATGACTGGCTTTCACTGATTAGTCAGTCTTGAAGTTCATACTGTCTCTGAATGCTCACATTAAATTGTGAAATAATATGTTTCCTTGACATTGAAGCCAGTCTCCTTCCAGTTTTCTGGTTTTTGCAGCCTAAAGCATCCACACACAAATAGCCATATACTTATGACTGTTAATACATTTCATGCACTTGTTGATTACTCACTGTATCCAAAATACTGGATTAGAAATTGGTGATCAAAGACCAAGGTGACAGGCTAGTAGGAAGAAAAACACACTTATATTCTGTGAATTTTAATACAATGTGAAAATTACTGTAAGAGGTGTGTATACTATGGGCTGACAGCAGAATAGTCTTTGGTCCAACTTGGCAAGGGGGGGGTTGGGAAAAACACGGATAGCTTCCAGGAGGAACAATACCCAAACAAAAACTTGAGACACAACAGGATTCAATCAGATGAATATGTGTTTAGAAAGAGTATATTAATGAGAGGAAATCACTTGAGCAAGGGCTGGGAGCATAAAACAACAGAATAAAGGAATTATAAGAAATAGGAAAAGGTCTGATCATAAAAGGGAAAAGAATGAAAGGCCAGGATAGGCCACTGAAGAGGAGGATATGGTCCAATTTGCTTTTAATTCTAAACTGGCTGTCTACACACACGCATGCACACATAGGTATACTTCTCACTGCAAAGGGCCGCCTAAGCCAGCCCTGGTCTCACAAAATAAAATCAACTAGGACACTGCAGACTTCTCGTCCACTGACAGGCTCTGCTCACACTTACCTCCATTTCTCCCCTCACCCTCTACTTCTTAATGAACCCTGCAATGTCTGGGGCAAAAAAGATAATGTTGATAAAATATGAAAGGCATGAGTGCAGTATGTGATGTATAGCAGATACACAATTCAGGGTCACTCCTTCCTATCCCTTAATTCAGACAGAATAAACTGACAGTCCAAAAAATAGTTGCTCTTTGATTAGAGAAACCCACACTGCAAAACTTCATGCTAAAATCACATCCTGTTCTTGAAAGATGAACCACAGCCCAGTTCTGCCTGGAGAAGCATGTGTTCCTGCTAAGCCTTAAAAGGACTCTCTCTCCTCACTCCTGCCTCTCTCATGCTAAAGGATATGATGAAAAGTCTCACCAAGTCCATTACTAATATAAATATTTTCATGCTTTAACTAAGGGGTTTTGTTTTCTGCATTTTTTTCCAGTCTGTTTCTCTGGATGAACTGAGTCCCCTACAGCACTGGCAAGATGTACACAACCCTTCTGCGAAGGAATGGTCATCCAAGAGCCAGCAAGTCAAGCAGACAAGAAGCAGGATCAACTGAGCTAGGAGTCAACCCAGTGCACCCCTAGGGGATTGACTCCCAGTGGCCAAATTCCTTCCATTTAAACCACAAATGCTGATAAAATATTTTCAGAAACAGAGAGGGAATGTACTTCACTCACTTCCCAAAATGTAGAAGTGAAGTGGTCAAATCTTATTAAATCTAAACTGAAAAAATAGTGCCCAACTTTATCCCAGAGCTAAATTTAGGCATCCACTGAAATCTGGCTGTTGGCAGGTTAATTTAGACGAACTATTGGTTGTTCCTGGCATACAGGATATACTCAATAAACGGGAACTATTATTGTTACTGCAAAAACATGTCCCTTGGATGTCCTCATCCAGTCCTCCTACACATCCTAAAATCAGCTGTGCCAATCCCTTGCACATCTGGGAACAAGACTGAAAGCACTCCCTTCCAGGACCCCTCTCTGGGGGAAGAAGGCTATACTGTCTGGAGGGGTCTGTGTTAGAGGGGCTTGACCTTGAAGAGCTGAGGTGTTATGGTCTGTGTCTGGATGTCCCCTCAAAGCCTCATGTAGTCATGGGGCGGGGTTTTAGAGTTTAGGATTGATCTATGATCCAATGCTGGGATTATGGGTGTGGGTGCTACATCTGCCCTGGGGCGGATACTTCGCATATGTAAGGGAACCAAAGAGGCTGCTTGCTGCCACCCCTCCCTTTTGTTCTTGTTGCTTTTGTTTTTCCCCCCACCATTAACATTTGCCCTCTGCCATGTGCCACTTTGCCTTGGAGCCAGCCAAGTATGGAGTGAAACCTCCACAAACTCTAAGCTAAATAAATCTTTCCTTCCTTCAGTTTGGGCGTCAGGTATTTTGTCCCAGCAATGAGAGAAAAGTAACTAAGACAGGAGGAAGAGCCAAGACTCCACCCCCTTTTCCAGCAGTGGTTCAGCAATGTGGCAGGGCAGGAAGGTGGAGTGAAAAGCCAGGCTAAGGCATATGCATGTGGAGACACTTGGTCTGTTTCTGGTTTCCAGATGCCACCGGCAAAGTATACCATGCCAAGCTCAGAAAAAACTTATTGAATGAAGCAGTCAGTCACCCCTGACAATTGTCTGTTCTTCTGACAATCTTACTCACTGCTCTAAGGTAAACTGTTGTGTTTACATAGTGCCTATTGTCCTAAGGGCAGGGCAGAAATGTAACAAAACCCTATAACACAAAGTAATTTTTTTTTATAATCATCATCACTTTTCTGTACGTTAAAAGAAATTTCATTTTGATTTTTGTTGGTTATTCAGTCTTCTTCTGAAATGTCTTGGGGATCTGCTTCTACTTCTGCACTGCCCCATCACCCTAACACGAAGGCCTTGGCATTACCTTCCTTCCCTTCCTGCCTGGTATCTAGTTGGTCGCTTGTCCCATTTTCTTTTCTTTGAAATATCTCCAGGTTTGTCCTTCCCTTTTGCACTCCCACTACTGCCTCCCCTGTTCCCACTGGGATTCATATGAAAGAGCCAGCACTGGTTTCCTGCCTCCAAATGTCCTTTGCAAAATGAAGCTTGCTAAAAGTGCAGTTCTGAATGGTGAGGGCATTACCAAAGCATCCCCTGAACCACTCAGCAGTAGGTGGTGCTCTTGTGCCAGCCAGTGTGAGTGTTCAGAAAGTTTGGTTGCATCCAGCAGCCTAGGGAAGATGCATTGTACCTTGGTTCAGTGCAGTCCTTACTGGACTTGGAGATGGGATGTGACAAGACAACAAGAAAGGGCTGGATAAGGGCGGCAGAGAGTTGCTCAGAGATGAGAAAGAGCATCTCCAACAGGGAGGGTTGGGAGGGCAGAGCTGGAGCTGGACTCTCAGCTGGGGGATGATTTCACTAGGCAGACAGTGGAACAGGCATTCCCAGTGGGACAGCTGACATCAACAAGGCTATACAAAGGTAGAAGAGAGCAGAGCCCAGGACAGGATGTCTCCAGTGATAGGAGGTGAAGGCCCAAATCTGATCTCACTCCTCTTTCTAGGTCTTTCTGGTTTGTACCTCCTGACACCTCAGGACAAATCTCCCAGATTTGAAGGAAATCTCCTCGGCCAGGTTAAGTCCCCTGAGTGGGACCAGCCAATCCATCCAATCTGCATGAATGAAAGACAAACACCCTTTTTTTCACTATATGAGGAAAGGGCATGTCTGCTCTCACCACATAGTCAGCAGGATGTTTCTATTCCAGGAAAAGCATACTGAAGAAGGGCTAAAGACGAGCAGAAGAGTGGCAGGCCTGGCAGAACTAAAGGGTGAAAGCTAGAGGAAGGGAGATGCTGGCCCAGTCAAAAGAGGCTTTTCTAACAATTTAGAGCTGTGTGACAGTAACATGAAATGCCTCAAGATGGTGACTTCTTTGGGAACATGGAATGGGGGTATGGGGTAGAGGCCTCCTTGGATTCCAGATAGATACAGATCCCTCCATGGAATTAATATGCTTTTACTTGCCTTACTACAGGTTTTCTGACTTTCTATAGTAAGTCCATGAGTTTTTTGCTGTGCTCAGGTAAGACTTAGGAAGACCCATGACATCCAAGGATGGGACCAGAACAACAAACACCCTCCAGTTGTGCTTTTCCATGAGGGATGAAGACTACCACTAATCCAGGCACCAGAAATCTGTAAACCATGTTTACATGTGAGAAAACACATGCATACTGGAAACACCTCACCATGTTTACATGTGAGAAGCAGCCTCTTGCTCCTGTACTTACATAAAGACTCCATTTGAATGAGAGGCCATTCTCTAGGTAGTATATTCTTGGGATTTCTGACTAACTTGAGCCACACAAAGCAATTGCACCTACACAGACACATACACACACAGACGTCAAACACACACAAACCCCTCTTTTTTCTCACTTGTACAAGTGGGATCAAGAGCTATTTAATCAAAGCTGAAAATATGGTACCCAACTTCACCCCAGAGCTAAATTTAGGCATCCATTTATGCCTCTCATTTGAAAAACTAGTCCCAGGAAAGTCATTTTATGGAGCCTACATAAAAACTCATGAGTCTTCACCTGGAGCAGGGAAGATGGTAAAGGCCTACAGGGCCATCCCCAAGTCATTGGAGGACTGCCCTACGGGAGTGCGAAGACACCAGTTTTAGGGCACATCAGTGGCAGACCTAGCAGAACTAGAGGGTGAAAGCTAAAGGAAGGCAGATGCTGGCCCAGTCAAAAGAAGCCTTTCTAACAACTTAGAGCTGTGTGACAGTAACATGAAATGCCTCAGAAAGCGTTGACATTCTCAGCGCAGTCTGAAAGAATGCAGATCAGTTGGGCAGCCTGAGAAAGAGTTCTGCCCTGGGTAAGGGACTGGTTCTATCAGAACCTCTCGGATTCTGAGATGTTCCTGGCAGAGCCTATTGGTCATCAGAATCCAGTTTTTCTCATGGTCCCCTTGTTGTGATGGACTGCTGGTTCTCTGCTGTGCTCTGACTCCTGGGGACCAGTAAGACATCAACATTACTCTCTCATTTCTCCCCATGGAGCTGAGCGCCAGTCCTACCAGAGAGCAAATGACCCCAACAGCCTACACTCTGCAAAGCAGCGCCTCTGCTCACACTCTCCTCTCCTGACACTCGACCCTGCTGAATGGTTCCCCAAATATGTTTGCATAGCAGTGACGGGTACCTTTGTGAACTTACCCAAGCAATGGTGATTTGGTTGCTGGTACCCTCTGCTTCAATATCATAAGGCCTGCCTCTAGTTTGTCTTCACAATTGCCCATCCCTAGCTTGGGACTTGGCACTCATCCAGTTGGCTAATCTCCAGCAACAGTGTTCTAAGATCCTGCCAAGTAGCTTCCATCTCCTTTCCCACTGCCAGGAGCAGACATGGTTAATACTCATTGAAAAGCTCATTGTGAAGATCCCTTTCTAGTTTCTTCAGTCATATGGTCTCTACTCTGACACCATGCTCTTCTGCCACATGTTGCCACTGTCATCTCTGGAATTCCTGTGGATGAGTCTCACTGCCCTAACTCTCTGTGTCTCATAAGAAAGCATGCATCTGGAACCCACTCGCATACACAAACCAGCTCAAGTTTGTGGCTGAAACCTATTAGGTTCTAGGCGTACTAGATATATTGTATACATTTTCTTCTTTTCTCTACTTCCTAGACTGGGGCATAGCTGACATACTTTGTTTTTGTTTGAACGACCTCCTGCTCCTTCCTATACATATTGCCTCCCACCCCCACCCCTGCCCAGTAAGCAACAGAGACCTTGATAATTTACCCAGGTTCCAAACACTAGAGTGGGTGCTTTTTCTAAGCTATTTCTTGCAAGACATTACAAGTTGCATCGGTGTCCCTGTCCACTACACTACACTATCCATCATCCAATGCCTGCAGTAAGTAGAGGGAGTGGTTGTCAGCACCTCTGAGAGGACTTGGCACAGGGGAGACACTCAGTGTCTGTTTACAAATGGGTCAATCAATGAACACTTCTCAGTTGCTGCTCTCTCTCTCTCTCTCTCTCTCTCTCTCTCTCTCTCTCTCTCACACACACACACACACACACACACACGCGTTTCTGATCAGACTATTTTCTCAGGTCTATTCACAAACACAGGCTGCACAGAGAGGCCTTTTGCACACAGCAGTTCAGGTCTCAGCACCCTCCAACCTCAGGAGAGAATTGTGGGAGGAAGCCAAGCCTCCCAGGCCAGAGGATCCCTCCCCCTCTTTCTCTACTGTTCTCCACACCCACACTCCTCAGGAAGGCTCATCTCAGGATACAAATGGGGCTGAAATGCAGGCAAAGGAAGAGCAGAGAGTGAGAAAGGATGTAAGAGGAAGCAAAACAGTTTGAAGGAAGCACACACACACATACAGCCTGTAGAACATTGTGACCTGGATTATTTTTGGAATCTAATGTTTCTAATGTTCAAGGGGAGGAAATGAGCAAAAGTAAGTAGAGATTCCCAGGACCAGCAGGCTGGAAATAATTCAGGACACTGTGTTCCATGTCACAGGAGCCGGGGTACAGATATACTTCCTTACCCTGCACCCAGTCAACAAGAGGTAGAAGGGTTCGGTGAATGAGGTCTCTGAAAGAGGGCGGGGGCCAGCAACAAGAGGGTACTGGAGCCTTTCTCCAAAAAAGCAGGAAGTTACAAACCCTCAGTAAAGACCCTGCCCTTCTGACCTCTCTGAAGTTTACAGTTCTCTTTGAAGCCTGCCTCCCAACACAAAAGACTCAGGCAACTGAACTTGACATGCTCCTTTGGAGCCCTGACCAGGGCTTGCCCTTCATCACAGTAGAGGTGAGGACGCATATCAGGTGGCCCCTATCCTCCATTCTACCCTCAGGCCCTTCAGCCACTTCTAGGTCTCCGACATTTGGCTCTCTCTCCTGCATGGCAAGGTGCTTCCCAAAGACAAGCTGTGCATGAGTGTGCATGTGTATGAGTGGGAATTTCTGGCATGTGCATGAACATGTTTGCACGTGTGGCTGGGAAGGGAGAAGAGGCTGGAGCATCAGCATCAGGGCAGGGGGCCTACCTGGTGGTACTGCTTGCCTAACTCTATCCCATGCAAACCTCTCAACCTCACTGAATCTCATCTTTCCCATCTGCAAAATGATGCTTATACCCATGCCCAGCTGTCCTTCTACCTAAGCAAATGGGAGATCCAAATGATGAACCACTGACTGAATGGCTTTGGGTGAGCCTCTGCTCTGGGTCATAGTTTTCTATGTAAAAGGAAGGGCTGGACCAGAAAACATGAAGGTCATGGGTGTGAGAACACTTTGGAAACTGACATTGAAAGATGTATTGTATATTGTAATTACTACAAAAGCACTGTACTTTGACAAATGACTGTGGAGTCACACTCATTGCTGGCTATGGGGTGTGCAGAGTAGAGGTGTGGGGAAGAGACAGTGGGCCAGCAGCCAGTATGGAAGGTGAGGCAATGATATTTCTTTACAACTGGCCCACTGGTTCTGGTCAATCCTGGCAAGATGAGACTCTGGGTCCTGTTCTGGGCTCTGGGGATTATCGGAACTGTTTATACCATGGAGAGAGGGCAGGAAACAGGAGTGGATATTATACCTAATGATTGGGCATCCTGGGGATGTCCTCAAATGCTAATATGGCTAACAGGACGTAGGTGCTTCAAAAGCATATAGCCCTTAGCATAGTGGCCTGCTGACTAGCATTGGATCCTTTACCCAGTGGTACCTCATATTTATTTTTCCATGGTGATTTGTATGAAAGCAACATTATTTTATTTGCATAGACTTCTAAGAATCCAAAAACCATATATGTATTCCTTATATGGATTATAGGAAGTATTTCTGAACCCAAGTTTTCAAAAGAGCAAGACAAATATTCTCTGATAAGAACGTACATGGGAAGGAATGACTGCCTCTTCTGGGACACAAGGAAGAATCACTATGGCTGCTTCAAGGACAGACATGGTGTTTCAGAAAACTTTCTCGGTGGAGGTTTCCCACTGACTCTCTCACACACACTGTGCTGAGCCGTCACGTAGGTCCCTATTCAACCTAGCACTCCTCTCGTGTTCCTTGTCCAGGTAAACTGCACAGCACTGTGACCTTAGGGCCCCCATGAATTTACATAAAAACTTCTAATTTCTCTCAAAAATCAGTTCTTAAACTTGTTCCACTGGGGACAATCGAAAATGATTTGGAACAGGTTCATGTGGAAAACAGTATCAGTGACACTACGCACGCTCGCAGCAGGCGTCTGTGGTTGCAGAGTGAACTAGGACCAGAACATTACAAGGAAAAGGAAAGAAGGCAAGGGGAAGAGGGTAGCTTTGCCGGCCAGGAACCGCACCTGGTGCTCCAACACCCATCACCCCGTTTCGTTCTCTTCACAATCCCGGGCAGCTTGGGGTATTTTTTAATACAGAGCAAGAACTTGAGGTTGTGCTTTTATTTGCTGATAAATGTTTCTTACTTTTCATAATCTCCCAGGGTATAGAAACAATACAGAAAAGAATCTATTGTAGATATATAGAGGATATGAAGAGTAACCAAGTGAAGAGTATTTTAGAATCGTTGAGCTATGGAAGGGCTTAGATATTTAGTGTAGCAAGTCTCAAAGGAGGAGTGTCTTAGTCACTTTCCTCATTGTTAGGACAAAATACCCAACACCCACAAATTAGAGGAAAGTTTTATTTTAGATCACAGTGTTTAGAGGTTTCAGTTTTTAATCAGCTAGCTACAAGGCAGAATGGCATGGTAGAAGAGTCTGGGTAGAGGGAAGCTGCTCACCTCATGACAACCAGGCAGCATAGGAAGGTCAGGGAAGGAGATATACCCTTCCAGGTCACATCCAAGGTGATCTGCCTCTTCTGACAGACACTATCTCCTCACAGCAAGTTAGTGATCAGCCCCATGATCCAGTCACTTTCTAAAGGCCTGTCTATGAGTGCGTGAGGCTCTTGGAGGATATCTAGATATAAACCATAACAAAGGGCAATCAGGAATTTGGTTGAGACTTTATCAAACTATTCTGAAAATTCCGATAGGTTTCCCGAAAGTTTATTTCTGGTCATGACCACCATCACAGCTACCACTACTGGGACTATGGTCACCCATTTCACCTGCTGAAAGATGTTTTCATGAAAAGAGAGCATTGTGCCAGTAAACAGCACAATATGGAAACAAATCAAAAGACACTGAGCCTGCCCAAACTCTTTTTCTTTGTTCTGTTGGTGTCTTAGTCACTTTTCCTGTCACTGAGACACAATACACACCACCTACAACTTAAAGGAGGAAAGGTTTATCTTGGTTTGTGTTTGCAGTCCATTGTCAGCTGGCTCCAAGGCAGGAGAGCGAAGCAGAGGAGCGCAGCAGAGGAGAGCTGCTCATGGCGTGACAGATGGAAAGCAAGAAAGAGAGACAGAGACACACACACACAGACAGACAAACAGAGAGGGAGAGAGGCGAAAGGAGCAGCTAGGAAAGGAGATGAACCCTTCTAGGCCACCCCCACCACAACACCCACCTCTGGGGACCATACTGCACCTCCTCCACTATAAGCCTCCATAATCCAGTCGTCTTTCAAAGCCCCACCTCTGAGCTCATGAGGCTCCTGGGGGACATCTAGATATAAACCATAACAGCTGGGAACATAACTGAGGGTCAGAGGTTAAAGATATGTCTAAGGTCTCATAACCAATAGGTGGTACTGCAGGACAAATCGTAAGCTCACTCAGTCATATCTCCATTTCCACGCGGACACAGCATCGTGGATGTGAATGCACTTTTACCATGCAATAATGAATATGTAGGAAGTCTGCAAACAGTCAGTTTTCCAGGGGACACTTTTCCAGAGGTGGTGTGAAAGGGTAGCCAATAGGCAGTGACCAAGGCCCCTGCCTTCTCTGAGCAGAAAGACAGTAAGATTCTCATGTGGGCTAGACACTTTGGTGGTGGATGAAGTGGACACAAAATATTCTCTTAGGGGTAGTGATAAAGATGTTGTCTTAGGCAATTCCCAGGTATATGTTTACATATGAAACAAATACTACATGCTCCATGAACCAATAAGAAACCTGACTCCAATACCAGAAGTCCAAACAAGTAGCTTTGTTTATTATTTGGGGAGACTTTCCTATAGAAAATGGGAATATCCTCCTTTTCTTCTTTTCTCTCTCTTTTTTTTTTCAGAAAAGCTTCAGGCAAGACTGAAAATTGAGTCCTGGGTAGACATCAGCATAGCCTTCTTTATTCAGAAGGGAAGTAGGCAAAAAGATCCCAATCATTTAGGTCTAGTTATGCCCCAAGGCTCCTCTAAGCACAATCCTTTTCTTACAAAGACTGGAAGATGGAGGGCCTTCTCCAAATCAGAAGGTAGATAGCAAGGCCATGTCAGTATTTTCTGATGCTTCTTATGGGCATCCCATGTAGATAGGCATCACTGGTCAGTCTTGATGACAAGACTGAGATTTCTGCAGTGTATGGGATGTAGACTTCTTGGCCTCTGGCACAGGAAGCAACAGGAAGGGGAGTGTAGGGAGGATGGTCCAATAAGCAGAACCCACCCTTACCTTGTCCGAAGGCACAACTATAGTATCTACAGTGAGTCTGCTTAGTAATCTTAAATACTACCCATTGCCCTCCCAGTGAAGAAGGGAACCACCCCCCAGTGGAGAAGAGAACCTATGAAGAAGGGTAGATACCTTTTTTACACGGAGCCCACTGCAGCTGGGGGCAGAGGTGGCTGTTAAACAAAGCTACGTAATCTATGCAGGCTAATGAGGAGTGACCCAACTTGTACTCTGTGAACATAGTGGAGGACAAGCCCATTAGTTATAGACCAGAGAGCACTAAGTTGATGCAATAGTGATTCATCTTCAAATCTCATGTGTTACTTGATGATCTCTGAATTACCCAGTACTCCCATACATTGTTCACGAAGGCTTTCCTGCCACTCCTTACAATGATCATTCATACTGCAGAACTCTCAAACCAGGGGCTGTGTCTGGGACAGCACAGGTGCACAACAGACATTTAATAAATCAGAGATTATGCAAAGGGAAACAAGGAGGCATTTAGTGGTATGGCTATACCTATTACTTTGATTGTGGTGATGGTTCCAGGGGTACATGCATATATCCAAACACATCACATTGTATGCCTTAATATGTGCAGCTTATCAATCACTTATACTTCAATAAATTTGTTTCAAATAAATACATAAATCAGCATTTATGTGTCCACCTCCTTTAGTAGGTGTGAGCTACTGTGGGATAGAAACTTTCGCCTACATGTCTTTATCCAGATGCCTTGTTTGGGCTCATGGCAGTTACTCAATATTCATTGTTAAATGAGTGGGTGGCTTACCTTATGACTTATGAATAGAATAGCCTCTCCTCCCTAGATGTTTAATTGGGAAAGAACAGAACTACATAACTCTCCCTCCACTAGCTCTAAGAGAATGATGGGAGGCCTCAGGGATCAGAGATGGTGGAGAGAGGTGGCTTCCATCTCCAAGGCCACCTGGTAACGGGAAGTAGAAATTCATCATGCAAGCCCTGAGGTACGAGCTATCTGCCCAAGGAACCCGAGAGGAGACTACACTCATCTCTGTTATAGAAAATAAAAGCTGAGCAGCCACTAGACTCCTCTGGCTGCCAAGAGCTTCCCAGATCTGGACTTAAAGGCCTCAGGGAAGAGTCAGCAAGGCTCCCATCAGAAGGAGGCTGAGGCGTAGCTCACACAGTAACTATTTCCTCACGCCCTTGTTTAGATGTGGATCTGCACACACAACGCTTGCCCCAAAACATCAGCTGCCTGACCTCCCTTCCAAAAACACCAAATAAGTCAAAGGCTGAGGTACTTAGTTCCACACAGATATTTTAAATGAATCTGGAAGCAACTTAGAAGGAATGTTTTTCTCCTCAGCCCCACACCCAGCACATTTTCTGTGGCAGCTGGGTCAAACTTAAGTAGCATTTTCACTACTGACTCAATGTCAAAATATTCCTGGGATACCCTCTTGCTATCATCTTGCTGCTTCTGCTTTATTTTAATCTCATATTCTCTCTCTCTCTCCTGTCTCTCTTGCCTGTCTCTCTCTCTCTCCTGTCTCTCTCTCCCCCTCCACTCCTCCCCAACATACACACGCACACATGCATGTGCATACAGACATACACATAACACAGAATAGGGATTCTAGATTCCATGATACAATTCAAGAATCACATATTCAGATGATAAAAATATCTTTATTTCTACTAGCCTCTAGCCGAAATACAGCATTCCCCTCCATTCTGAACTTAAGCATTAAACTACAGAAGTGTTAGCTATGCTGGTGCCTCTGACGCCAATAGAAACACACATATTTCCATACCACATAGTGACAATGAAGTTGGATGGAAATTTAATTGGCTTAAGAGAAGCCCAGGGGACTAGTAGAGCACACCTCTGGGTGTATGTGTGGGGCACAGTGGCATGATCTTCAGTACTATAGCTGGTCTCTGGCACCTTCAAATATGCTTCCCTTCTGCGCTCTGCTTCCCCACTGCTGTGAAGTGAGCAGCTTTGCTCCACCCTACCCTTCTGCTATGATGTTCCTGGCTTGGAGCCCGCAAGCCCTGGGCTGGAGCTTCTCAAACCATCCACCATTCGATTTTTCCTTCTTTAAGTCACATGCATTGGGTATTTTGTCCCAGCAAGGGGAAGGCTAGCTAATACACACATCAATGTTATTTGCCTGAAATACCATTTATATTTCTCACTATTTCAAAAGTCATGGTAGTAGTCAGACTTCAAGTACATCCTATTACTGGTTAATAAAGAAGTACATATATTACTTGGTTTTTTTTTTTTTTGCTTTAATAAGTAATGGTACTTCAGTAATCGCTATACAAGCCTATGTATATTTTTGGTAACATTTACAAATATTCTGAGGAGTCCTTAGGCTTTACTAGATCAAAGAGGTCCGTGGCTCAGAAAGAATATGAACCCCTGCTGAACAGTAAGCATTAGAAGGTGGAATCTGAGGTTTCTCTAGGCTCATTAAGTGAGGCCAGGGAACCAGGGGCATTCAGTGGTAACATGAGACAGGTCCTAGGAGCAGAGGGATAGCAGGGTTACTGGGTGAGAGTTTGGGTGGGTTTTGGAGGCAGACTAATATACCGGCTCTATCTAATTAGCAGTGTAATCATGGGTACTCCGCTTCACCTCCCTGAGTTTCTACTTCCCCAAATGTAAAATGGGAATAATAGACTATAATTCTGGTGAACAAGAACTGACAGGATATACAAGGTATGACCAAAAGATATGGTGTATTTAAATTTTTAAAAATGTGTTACAGTGAAAGACACATTGGCCAGGTGTGGTGGCACACGCCTATAATCCCAGTGCTCGGGAAGCTGAGAAAGGAGGATTGATGCAAGTTGGAGGCCAGATTGGGATGCAAAGTGAGGTCAAGGCCAGTCCGTACTGCATATCAAGACCCTTCTCTCAAAAATGAAAACAAACAACAAAAAAAGACACGTTGCCATTAATTCTCCTCAAAGTACTCTCCCTTGATTGGAACACGCTTATCCCATCATTCTTGCCACTTTCTAAAGCACTCTGGCAGTCCTTCCACGTGTCTTCAGTCATGCTGTTGTTGCTTCCTTGATGTCCTGAACTGATTCAAAACATTTACTTTTCATGGGCATTTTGACTTTGGGGAAGAGTCAGAGCTGCCTGGTGTGAGATCCAGTGAATGAACTGGGTGAGGGCACACTGTAATGTTTCTACAAGCTGGCCTTTCCATTAGATGGCACTCAGCAGCACTCACCATATATTTTATCACACCTCATAAAGACATGGACAACAAAGGACCTCCAGAGCTGCTTCAGCAAGCGGCGAGAATAACAAGTGAAGAGAGTTTGAAGTAAGGAAGAATGTTGTAAGGGGGGTTAATAGCAATGTGTACTTTAATACATTTTTAAAATTTAAATGTCCACTGTAGTTTTTATCAGCCCTTGTATGGGTGGGAGCAATTACTGACCAGTTGAATGGAAGTTGGCTGGCTCTAGAAAGGCAGCCTTCCTCAGCTGGGGTCTCACTGATTGGGTTTTGAGATATGCATCATCTCAGTCCCAGGCAGGATTACTCTATTATTGAGCTTCAGGGATACTCTGAAGGACCCCCAACTTAAAAACACACCCAGGCAGACACAAGTCTCTAGCTCCTCCCTGTCACTGGCTCACTGAAAGAACTGCCCATGGCAGGCTGGAAAACAGACTCCCAGTCCCACAGCAGAAGTCTCAAGTAAAAGGAATGAGCCAAATTTTTCCACACTGGCCAGAGAAGCCAAGTACCTGCCTCTGGCTTCATGAAGCAGCTGACTCCTATTCTGGCTTCCTATTACTTGGTGAATAGTGCAGAGATTCTGTGATCTAAGCTGCTCCCTCCCACACAGCAGAGCCAGGGTAAGACCCAGGCTGCCAGACCATGAGACAAAGAGCCCTGAGGAAGGTCATGGCAAGTGCTCTACATAGCTCTTCCAAAATCTTGCTGAAGTGAGGTTCAAAAGTTCTATTGTACACAGGGATACACATTCTTTTAAAACCTACATACTGTATATTGATTCTCTAGTGAAATATAAATTATAAAAGATTGGAAGACACAGAACATTTACAGAGAAATTAAATAAACCATAAGTCTGGCCCCCAGAAATAAAAACTATAAATATTTTAGTAAATTTTCTTCTTATTATACATAAATCAGGATTGTAATTCTATAAATAGGTTTATATCTTGATTTCTTAAATCATACTTTACCTATAGATATTTTCATTTTGAACTCTTGAAAGACACAAAAATGTTATATCAGATTCTATGTGTAAAATTTGTGGGTTACTGAGACATACAATGGCATGTCCAAGAACAGGTTGCGCATATAAATACCCAGAAAACTGAGAGGAGGGAGCCCATTTTAATCATCTTAAAGGACAATAATATTAAACTCTTTTTTCTACTGTTTGCTTGAGGAGAATCTAGAGGAAATATTTTTGTGTCCTTAGCAAAGAGGCACTAGATGTCATTTTTCTTTTTCACTTTCTCATATCTTATTTTTCCCTGATGAGAGAAAAGCTTTGAAATTCACTGCCGGGAAAATGGTGTATTAGTTGAGAAAGTGCTCCAAAAAAGTTTTTTTAAAAAGTATAGTAAGGAAAGCTTTAGACCTGAAAGCAATGAATTCACTTATCAGCTCTGCCACTGCAGACCTGAGATCAAAGAGCATCAGTTTCCCTGTGTGTCAGTATGGACACTACCATCTGCCTCTCAAGGACCGAAGGATTGTGAAGATGAAATAAGATTCCATATACGAAAATGCCTTATCAGTTGTAAAGTACACTGCAGGACAACAGACACTAATTAATGTGATAGTGGCTACCAACAGCACTGGGCTTTTTTTTTTTTTTACCTGTTTAGGAGACTTGAACCACACATAGAAGGACGCTGTCTAACAGTGGCTGAAAGCACCAGCTCTGTAGCCAAGCAGCTCTGCGTAGCTTGGCTAATCTATCGGTTAATCCTTCAATTTCTTCATCTTTAAAACAGGAAGAAAATCCAACTACTTCTTAGGGCTTTTGAAATGATTAAAATGAATTAATTTATACACAATGCTTAGAACAGTTCCTGGCACATAATAAATATTATAAAAGGGTAAGCTTTAAGAACATTCAGTGAGCACTGGCCAAATATAAGATTGCAATAAACTTACACCGGGCAAAACTAATAGGCACTTCAAAAAAATGTTTTCAAAGCTTCTTCCATGATTAATCAGAGAACTAAATTAGCAACCACTACAAGTTTCTCTAAAAGGCTTTGACCCCACCTCCCAGCAGCTTAGGTTTAGGTGGTTCTTTTCCTACCTTCTCAGCATCCTGCTCGAAGAGCCGCAGTTGGAAGCACTGGTCCAGCTTGAGTTTACGCACGTGCCACATCTGATGCAGGTGCTGCCGGGTGGAGTGCAGCTTGTCCAGGAGGCTAGTGATCTTAGGCACCAGGCTCTGGAAGTCAGCACTGCCCGGGATGCAGTTGCGCCCTGAGAAGCCATCACTGCAGCGGATGCACTGTAGCAGCCTCTGCCCCTCCCGGTCCAGCTCCTCCACAGGGGCCTTCAGCACCTTTTTCTTGAGCTGGGTGTGCTCATCAATAAGCCGCCGAGAGCCCTCCACATCGACAGGGAACTCCTTCCGGGCCAGCATCTCCTGCAGGTCCTCAAGGCGCGAGAGCAGGTGCACTGCGCTGTTGAAGAACTCCTCCAGGGAGAGCCGCAGTTCAATCCACTCCTCATGGTTGTAGTCCAGAGAGCCATCAAACTCTTCTGTCAGCTGAGAGGGATCCACTAGCTTCGTGAGGCCCTCCACAGACACCATACTCGTCTGGGGTGGGGGAGACACAGAGTGGGAGACTCAGTGGCATGGGGAGATGAAACAGAGCAGAGATAGGCAGGTGGAGGGAAAGGCAAGGAGAAAGGGTAAGATGAATCCACATAAGACAGACAAGAGCCTGCCTAGTAAGGGGTGAGTGGGAGACCAAGAGACCACTGGTCAGGAGTCACAGATCAGCCACAGACCACAACTGCTTCAACATTCACATCTAAGGAAAGATTGCCTTGCATCTGTGCTCCCCTCCTCCTCCCTCCTCCCCATTATAGGGTTAAGATGCTACAAAAAGAGGCTGGAACAAACAATGAACCAACACCTGGCTTCGAGGGCTCTTTGCTACAGCTGTAGACTCAGAGACCCATGGGCCAAGGCACTGTCATGGCTGCAGCGAGCAACGTGGGTTAATATTTGAACTACAAGGATTTCACAGGAAGTCAGCCGGGGCCCGTTCACAGACACTGTTCTATGATACATTAAGCAGAACTGGGGTGGCACTTAGTTATTCTCTGAAAGGCTTCTACCAGATCTTGGGGAGAAGAGTGGAAAATGTCTGTTTTCAAGGAGCAGAATATCTCCACTAAGTGACTGTGTAGGCAATTACACAGTTCATCATGAACACCTTTTGCTTCCTCTGAGGCTCTGACTTCTTCTCCCTATCTATCCCAGCCTTTGAGATCTCAGCCTTAGTCTCCTCCTCTGTATAGCAGAAGTGAAACAAGCTGATCGTCCCTAATCCAAAAACAGGAAATCTGAAATGGATTTTGTAGCATTTTGGATTTCAGATTAGAAATGTCGTCCATATGTCTATGTAAATATTCTCAAATAAAGAAAAATTTTAAATCCCACAACTCTGAAATCTGAAACACTTCTGGGCCCAGGCATTTCAGATAAGGGATATTCAACCTGTACTACCTTTCTTATAGAGCTTTCTGGGATTAAACATGTTTCTGTTTTTTGTTTTGTTTTGTTTTGGGGCTTTTTTGTCTTTTTTGAGACAGGGTCTTGCTATGCAGTTGAGGGTGGCCTTGAGCTCAGGTCTCAAACTTGCCGGTCTCAAACTTGCAATGATCCTCCTGCCTCAGCCCGGGATTATAGGCACGTGCCACCAAACCTGGCTTTAAATATGTTGATCTGTGCCAAAGACATAGGAGGCCACGCACATGGTAATGCTCCACCCTAGTCAGCATGCCCATGAGGACCTAAAGGCTGCATCATTACTTGAACCTACAAAAGCAGTTTGTCTCTATCTTGCTACTCTTGGAGCATCTCCTCTTCCTCCTTCCTCTTTTCTCCCCCTCCTAAGACAAGAAAGTAAAAGAGCTGTTCTGGAAGATAGTTCTTACACTTGACTCTTCATCAGAATCCCTTAAGGAGAATCTGAAGAAACAAACATTCTACCCCCAAAATTGTGTTTTGGGGGCAAAAACTTTGGCATGGATAGTTTTAAGAGTTTCTCAGGTGAGTTTAATGTGCAGCCAGACATACAAACCTACTAATCTGGATCCCAGCTACTGCAGGCATGGCCACTGGGCCAGTACCCTTAGCAGACCTACAAGCTTGTCAGAAATGCAGAATAGCAGGGCCTACCCCAGACCTATTGAGTGATGATCTGCATTTACAAGATCCCCAGGGGGTATGTGCTCATTAAACTTTGAGAAGCCTTATTCTAAAGCACTTTTGCCTTCAAATGCAGCTCAGTTTACACTTCTAGACGTCCCCCATGAATATACTCACCAGTTATTTATGAGGTAACTGCTATTAAATAAGCCTGTACCCCTCTCCCCCGTCCCTTGTTGCCTCAGTGTGCATTAGGGATTCTTTAAGACGGAGCTTTATAAATATTCTCCTGAGAGGGAAGCCCGCAGCTATCTATCCTATATTCTGGTTTAGGAAAGAGAGACAAACTGGCTCCACCTGTGTGAAGAAGGTGCAGGGAGAAGAGACATGCAGAGGAGCTACAGGGAAGCAAAGTTTTAAGACTCATTGGAAATACTCTTTTCAGTCTCTCTAGCTTATAGATTTGTACACTTGTTGTCACCACCTCTGTACACAAAACAAAATATTAAAAGCACTTTTCTGCGAGGCCCCTCGCATTCCATAGAGTGCTGGGAAACTACAACAGCTGTTTTTACAAGCCAAATGCCATTGGTTATTTACAGAGAACGAGAGCTTCCTCAGTCAAGTAGTCAGGCCTCCAGCCCAAATTGCAGCCAATCGGGGCCAGCCCCGGAGCACAGAGCCTGGGGTATGAAGCTGCTGACGGAGTCAAAGAAGCTCTGCCTTTACATCACACAGGCACTAATATCTGTGTGCGCGCACACACACATACAGACTTCATCTCCTTATAGATAAAGACCAGAGTTCTGAGAAAGGGAACAGCTCAAATTTGGCTAAAACAAAGATGCTTAAATATTTCACTGGATATGCTGTCATTAAAAATTCTTAAGGAGTTCATATTTCCAAAAATTCTTAAGGAAAATTTTGTTTAAAAAACATGTTTTTCCTGACTGTAAAAGCCATATATCATCATTGAAAGAAAATAGGAAAACATGAAGAAAATAAAAACCACCCATTTTCCTAGCCATTTGGAATGAACCACTGTGCACATTTTCAGGTGTCTCTCAGTCTCCATAAACAAACTTAAAAAACAAGTTCTACATTACACCAGCCATATTATTTTATAACTTGCCTTTTAAAAAACAATACACTAAGAACACTCTGTGGTATTTCTTAAATGTGATCTCAATGACTGCATAGTATTTGTGATTAATGTTACCAAAATCACTGGATAGTTGGTATAGAACTTACATATGCATGTATAATTTATTACACATGTGCTTGTATATGTATACATTCTTATAAAAATCAGGTGAAGATTTCTGTATACATATGTGCTCACAATTTTAATTAGCTCTTTACCTTTTTGTTCTGTTTTTATGTTAAGAATATTTTCCTAGAAGAATTACTAGATCAAAGAGTATAAACTCATAAAGGCTTTCAATACAAGTTGCAAGTTGCTGTCTGAAATAGTTATCCCAGTGAAGACTTCCACCACCAGTATGTAAGATTATCTAATGAGGCTGTGCCTTCGAGACCTTTTGTGCTTCTTACTCTTCCCTAGAGTCTAACTGGAGGAATACCACCCAGGTGGCCAAGGAACCCTGAAATCTCAGCCCTTGACCCATTGCATATGGTAGGGCAGGTGGAAAAGGGGAAGTGGGAAATGTGTACATAGCAGAGGGGAGGGGAAAGGAGGTAGAAGAAAAGTCTGGCTCACCTCAAAAATGAATTTGGAGCTGCCAAAGTTGGTCTTCTGTTTCTGCCAGAAGTTGTCTGGCTTGATGATGAGGGCCACATGGATCTCAGCTGGGAAGGCTTCTTGCAGCGTTTTGAGGAGGGGCTTGATGAGGTCCCACTTGGAGCCCCGCATGTCGATGATGACAGTGAAGCCACGTTTGCACACGTCCTCACTGTGGGGAGGCCAGAGGTCAGACACAATCAATCTTAGCACCTGAGACTAGAGTACACTGTGTCAAAAAGCACCTAGAAGCCTGAATTCCCTTTGACCTGGACCATCTTTGCAGGTTTAGACCAGGGCTCCTGCTGCCTTCTGGTCCAGTTCAGTACCAGTAGGTATAGCCTTAGAAAACCTTTCTAGACTAACCTGACCTGACCAATGTTCCTGGCATTCTGCCTTCTTTTAGCACTTAGCAAATAACTCAGCCTTTTTTAAAGTCAATAGTACTTGAGAGGTTTATTGTTTGGGTGTCTGCCATTGTATTTGATTTTGCTTATACTTTTTGTCTCCCTCTCTCCTTCTTCAGATGAATCATGTTTTTCTCACTCAAATTTAAATCTCTAAATACAGAGACCCTACTGCCCCTTAAAGATGAGGTAGAAATTCCTCAGCAAGATTGCTGGTTTCCCCAGCACCCACACCTGTGACAGACACAGGTACACATTACTACTGAATCTGAACTCAGCTAGATAACCCTTTTCAATAAAGAGTTCTAGGCCAATTTAGCCAATTGATTAGAGATGGCACACAAAGCACTAATATCACACTTGCCACCACTGTATTTAAGCTGAATTTCTTATAGTTCCAAGTATGTGTTAGCATTCAAGAATCAGGTCCCTAACTCACGCTGAACACTTAGTGAGAGCAAGGATGGGACTGACACAAAGCCTTGTTCTCATATTCTTTCACTTTAAAAGTCAGGCATGAAAGTGCACAGTTCAGAATCTGGGGCTGAGGGTGAGAGGAATGACTTGAAATCAAGGCTAGTCAAAGTGACTATCTTGAAAACCAAGAAATAAATAAGCTAAGCAATTCAAAATGCTGTTGTATAACTTATTAAGTAGGCCTTGACTATAACTCCAGAAAATAAAAAGAAAATAATGAAGTTCAAAACGGTTATAGTGTCTCAATTCAGAAGCAAGTCCTTGCTTTGGTAACTACAAATCTTTCCTCTTATTTTTACTTTATTTAACCTATCCATTTATTTTATAACTTCAAGCAGACTTTGGTTAATCCACATTTTTTGTATAAACACTGGTGCAGTATTTCCTTGGGGTCTTTCATCTAATTCCCTGTCTCCTACAGTACTTGCTTAAACCACTGTGCATGACACGAGTCTCAGATGTGCCTACTACCATTCACAGCCACTAGTGGTAAGGCCAAAGTTGGAGAGCTGAGGTTACAAAAGGAGACAATAACATCTTTTCAGGTCTCTGTTACCAAATTTTCGTGGCTGTGCCAGTGTTCCACACATATGGCAGCTTTTTAGGTCTCCCAGGGGAAGAAGGCTGAGTCTTGCTTTCTTCCCAAATCCTGTAACCCGAAGGAAAGGAGTTGCCTTTTCTTCTCTGACACATAATGAATCCATAAGCGGCCAAGGTCTCCCATACATAATGTTCTCTGCCCTCTGAAAATGATATAATTTTTGCTTAAATTACAGAACTTATTTCTCATTATAAGGAAAAGCTGATATCTACAGAAAAATGAAAATATTCAAAAATCTGTAGAAGAGATGCCAATGGTAAATGTTTATAATACTCTGGCCTACTCTCAATCTTATTTGTGTGAACAGTGTTCTAACTACATAGTATTCTACTTTTAACTGTAACATACCATTTGTTGTCATATCTGAAACTGTCAAATTTAATGACACATAGCCCATCTCTTCCAGCTATGTCTAACCTCCAGCTTAACTTACTCCCATTTTTAAATGTTATAGTAAAAATATTTTTAAAAAGAAGTTGTGTATGTGGCCCACAATAACTCCTCTTCACTCAAAAAACAAAAGAAGAGTGGTACAGGTTGACATAAGTGGATACCACTTAATCATTGTTATTATTGCTTTACAGAAAATATATCAATTACTATGTCCACTAGTAATTACAGTATATGAAGGTAGCCCCTTTAGTATATCACCATGTCCTGGCTGAGATTGAGAATGACCTCCATGGGTCTCACAGCTTCAGAGGCTGGGCTTTTGGTGGTGACTGGAACATAGTGTTGTGATATTCACCAGGGGCTTCATGCACTGAGTTCGGAAGCTGAAGGTGCTATGAGGAGGTGGGGTCTGGCTGGAGGTGGGTCCCTGGGACGGGGTGAATTAGAAGGGTTGTATCTTATCCCTTCTCCCTCTCTCTCTGCTTCATGACAGCTGTGACTTGAGCGGCTTTCCTCCACCAGACCCTTCTGCCATGCCTGGGAGCCAGCCAACCAGACTATAAATGTGAGCCAAAATAAATCTCTTTTCCTTTAAGTTGTGGGTATCTCAGTGAAGTGAAAAGTGACTAAGATACCTCACCAGCACTGGTCACTGAACTTTTAAATTCTTTGCCTATTTCTATGAAAAATAACTGTATTTCATTTTAAATTATTTTTTTTTGTTTATTAGCTATTGGTTATTGATTCATAAATATTGCTCCTGGCCAGGTGTGGTGGTGCATGCTTGAAAGCCCAGCACTCAGGAGGCTGAGGGAAGAGGATCACCACAAGTTTGAGGCCAACCTGGGCTACATAGTAAGTTCAAAGCCAGCCTGGACTGCATAGCAAGACCCTGTCTCAAAAAAAATGTTTCTGTAAATCAGTTTATTTGTCCATTTTCTGGTGGTGTTCAATGGCTTTTCTCACTGAATGTAGTGCACTTTAGCTTGACTCAAATTTGTGCATTCCCACAATATCAGGCACTGCCAAGTAACTGTAGGTCTTGCATTCTTTAGAGATAATAATGGTCTTACTCGTTTTCCTGTTCCTCAGGCTCTATCCCTGTTGTCATAATTATGCTGACACAAGAAATCTGTGTCCCTAACAGCAAAGACTGAGTGCTGTTACCAAGCCTGGCGTTGACTATCCCATCATCTAAACATGGGGGTCAGCAGTAGGTTACACACTATTAAGTAACAATTTCTGACAACTGAAGTAGAAATCAGGTACTAATATTTTTCAGGAGACTCTAACTCGGGAGAAGGAGAAAGAAGCCCAAGGGCTGATGCTGAGGACTAATCTAATTGGCTTCTCTCTGTGGAAATAGCCTAATCTCCCAAGGTGCTTTGTGTATTTGGTGTCAAGAAAGGGGCATAGCCAGGGGGAGGGGAAGGAACTTTTTGCCACACATTTATTCTTTGCCAGGGACTGTGCATGGCACTTGCTAAACATTATTTCATTATTTCATTTTCTCTCACAGTTACCTCACCAACTAAATTATCTCAGTGTACGAGAAGATGAAATCAAAGCTCAACATTTGCCTAAGGTCACATGATTAGCAAGCGGGCTAAGAAAAAGCAATATTCGAAGCTGAGACTGTGGACTCCTACGGCCATGCTCAGGGTCTATATCATGTTGTGCCCAAGACACTGCATTGTATGTGGGTGGTGATGTGTTTGGGGACAAGAGTTGAGGGTTAGCAGTGAGGGCCTTAGTTTCACAAAGGATGCAGGAAACTAGGTCTGGAGTCCCAGTGAGTGACCTCCAGTCTGTAGTCAGTGCAAAATCACAACAAAAAGCAGAATAATATGGAATATTGATGAAGTTCAAGTATTTCATATTGATTCATGTATGTAAAAGGAACACAGTGGTGACAGCGATGTTCTGAGTACACTAGAAAACTCCTTTTGGGCTGTCTCTCCTCTCGTACTATACTGACAGGAACTAAGGAGACTTGCCTGTATGGCGGCCATGCTACACACACACACCCACACCTCTCCTCTCCTCCTTGTAGACCATCTTTTTAAGACTTAAAATCCTAAAACTCTTTGCCCAAAGAGCCCTTAGCCTGTTTCCTGGGTTCATGGGTACTGCTTTCCAGGGCCTAATCCCTCAGGGCAAGCAACACCATCAGAATGGGTACCCCTAGGTCCATGGCTGACAGCAGGATGCTATTAGCAAGGATCTGGCTAGCACAGGCCTTGCAAGCTAAGGTATCCTCATGCATCCCCTCTGCTATGCAGGACAGAGCTGGGGAATGACAAGGAGACAAGCAAAGCACAGGCTGCCATTTTGACACAGGACTTAGAGGAATCCAAAAAAATCTAAATTTGAAGGTGGCCTTTGAAATTGCTATGAAGATGCTTTTTGCACAGTTTGTTAGCTTATTACATTACTTTTAAATATTCAGAAAAAGAGTATGTGGGCTCTCATTTGTTCTCTGGCCCTTGGCTCTGCAATGTTAGAAATCAGGCCTTACCAGAGAAAGGGTAAGAGTGGAAGAAGACTTCAGATCAGGATCCACTCGCATGCTGAGGCAGAAGTGTTAGATTATTCTATGGTCATGAGGTATCATGGGAGGATATGACATTCAGGGAAGGATCATAGTCAGGATGCTGGGGAAGATCACCTGCCAGCTATGCAGAGAATAGACTGGAGTCATCCCAAAGGCCAGATGAGAGTAGGAATAGAGAAGCCATCTCCTCTGAGTCCTTGCTAAAATGACTCGTCAACAAAGTCCTCCTTGGGCCACTCTATTGAAAACTGCAACTATTGTCAAACATTCCCTGATTCATTTTTCCCCTTAGTACTTATAAACATCTGGATAATATATTTCTTTGTTGTCTACCTTCCTTCACTACAGAGTAACTTCAGTGATGGAAGGGGTTTTTCGTGTTCAGTTTGCTGCTGGATCCCAGTGTCATCCCATGCTTGATGCATGGGAAGACTCAACACACTGAAGAAATAGAGGTAGCAGTTAAGTGCACAGAAACTAGAACCCAGCTTCTTATGTCTGAATCCCAGATCCACCCACTACCTATTGTGGACTTTGGAAAAGTTACTTTTAAGCTCTCTGGATTGACCACACATGAAGCAGAGCGGGCACAGTGATCAATATCAGCATCTTGGGAGGTCTGCTAAAAGCACCTATGCTCTTCTAGGTCCCTTTCCCCAACCACCGTGTCCATTCTCCAGTTCCACAAGTGTTGCAGACATCAGCTTATGCATGCCACACTCTCTGAAGACTTGCCTGGAATCCAGAAAGCTGGGCAGTGATGATCTCACCCCAGGGCTGTGTGGCACAGGTGTGCTGAAGCCCAGCTCCTTTCCCTTAAAGCAGAGTGACTCCGAAGTGTGGCATGTATTCAGGGCTTGTCCAGGCCCCAGTGATACTACAGTTAAGACCTTCTGAGATCACATCCTTGCTTAGTCCTTCCCTTTTCCACTCTGCCCTCTCATTCCCTTACTGGTTTTTCCTGGAAAGCATGATCTTAATAAATTATTTGCTCTTGAATCCCTATCTCAAAACATAAAACCTAAAATAATTACTTTTATTATGTTAGAAATAATTAAGTAGATATAAATGATGTATTTCATGCATATATGAGTTTCTGAAGGCAATTTGATACATGATCTGGAAATAAAACAAACTGGGCTGGAAGTTTTGATTTGAGAGTCACACAGACCCTGGCACTTGCTGAATGGGTGTGAGTGGATGTGCCCAGTGGTGGGTAAGAGTATCCAACGAAACAAAGAGGAGGAAACAAGCCATCTCCTGAGATTAGAGAGAACCAGGAGAGGAGTGAAGTTGAAGGAGCAGGGGAAGAGAGGCTTTCCAGGAGCAATCACAGTGTCAAACACTGCAGAGAGGTAGATCATTGACGTTAGAGTCACTGTTTAGCATCTAAGAAGCCATAGTCCCAGGAGTCAGGGCAGTTTTCAATGCAGCCTGGAGCTGGAATTAATGCTGGGACAGGGACAAAAGCATCCTGGTTGATCTCTGGGATAATTGGAAGGAAAGGTCAAAGTCAGCAGTGCTTGCTTATGTGCACTCCCAGCCTCTGGCCCACTCCTGGCTGCTCCCAGGAACCTCACCCAGCTCCCTAGCCTGCCCCTTCTTAAAGGTCCCACTTGCAGCCTTCCTCTACTCTCACCGGTGGGCTCAGAGGTGAGGCAGTGTCAGTCAGCCAAGCTACATTAAAATAACTATCAGGAGAAAAGAAAAAGACAAAAATGTATGTATGTATGTATAGAGGAATATATATGAATATACATATGTGCAGGAGGGCTAACATGGTTCTACTATTGTATTATATCACTTAATGCTAAGCAATAATCGAAGATAGGATATTAGATTAATAGTGTATATCTGTATGTGTTAGCCTGAACACACACTTCGAAGATAACAAT
>PVLD010017936.1:0-40352 GCA_004027595.1 Dinomys branickii | reverse complement strand
GATTTTTTGTTTTTGTGTTTTCTTTTTTTTTTTTTTCTGTTGTTGAGAGGATCAACTGTCTGACTAAATTTGCATGTCTGTATATGGGTCCATACATCTACAATTCGAAGATATCAATGGATAAAGCAACAACAACTGTTGAGACCATATCACCTTGTCTATAGATTAGTTGTGATTGTACTATTTTCTATGATAATGGTTGTCTGTTTGTCAATATGTTTTTGTACTTTTATGTTTCTAAAATAAAAAAAAAAAAAGATTTCAGTTTAAAATGCTGAGATATTTGTCTTTGAAACCCCAGTTCAACACTTAGTTATTTGTAGAAAATAAGTTTATCTTAAGGAACTTAAACGTTAATTTCAAAATGAAGAAATTCCTGAGATGAATAAAACATTACTGTCAGATCGCAATGCTACCTGTCTTAGATAACTGCTTTCTATTTGTAATTCATGAGTATTTTTCTCCTGACATCCTATGAAGAAGACCCTTTCACTGTCATTGTGTGTCTGCAAAATTTAATCAGATGAAATAGAAAATCTTTTCCCACAAGAAGTAATCCCTGCATATCTTTATTTGCCATTTCTACTTCACCTGGGGAATGTCTATTTATTTCAGATGCCCATTTCTGGACTGGGTCTTTAAATTTGGGTGGGCTAATTCTTTTTTACTTTTTTATATATTCTAGATAGTAATCCTTTGTCTGAGGAACAACTGGCAAAATGTTTTACCCACATGGAGTTGTCTCTTCATTCTGTTGGCGTTTTCTCCTGCTGTAAAAAGTTTTTAATAAGATGAGATCCAAGTTGTTGATTCTTTGTGATAGTTCTTGTGTAACTGAGGTTTTGTTCATAAAGTCTTTGGCTATACTAATGACCTCAAGAGTTCCACCTGCTATCTTTGAGCAGATTTAGTGGTTCTGTTTTAATATTTCAATCTTTGATCCATTTCAATTTTAATTTAGTGCATGTTTAAAGATGAGTCTAGTTTTAATCTTTAGCATGGGAAAACTCAATTTTTCTAGCACCCTTCATTAAAAAGACTATGTTTCTTTCAATGAAGACATTTGACACAAATCATCCAGATAATCAAAGATAACATGATTAACTATCTGTAGAAATTATATGCATCTGTGTAACACAGTAAGTGAATTTTTGAAAAGAGAGAAGGGACTCAAGTTTTGTATGAACTATTGTGCACTTCATTATTTTCTAAAACGAAATTTCCAGAAGACCTATTTCGGTCATCATAATAGTATGTGAAATAACACAGGCACTTTGCCATATTAGGGACTGAACAAACAGAAGGCAAATACTGTGTAAGAATAAAAATATTCTGTCATAAATAAGGTTTTCACATATTACAAATAAAAATTGCAACATAAGTGAGATTTTAATTTGATTATTTTATATAATCAGTTGTTTCCAACCAATATTATAATTGGACAAGATAAATATCTGTCTCAAGTTTTTGTAGTACATTCATGTTTTGGTTCAAATTCAAACTTACATAAACATGTATTTCAGTTATTTGCATTTATCAAAAAAATAGAATATTGTGCTTCTACTTGGTATGGCTTTTTTTTTCTCAAATTTCCTGGATGTCTGGCAGAAAGCAAAGGAATCTTTTTTCAGTGCACAAGTACTATTGAATGCATTATGACAGTAATGATTCTTAGGATTCTATCCCTGAACAGTGGGATACAAGATTTCCAAATTCTCTTTATAACCCAGAATACCAAATGGAGACAATTCTGCAGGAATTCTGGAAGTTCAAAGTTCTCACATGTATTCTTGTAACTACTATTAATTTTATTTCAAAGAGAATAATAAAAAAAGAACAATAGCAAAACACCAACAACAACCATTGGTGAATTCCTACCATCTTAGTCTAGTGACTGTGTTAATTTTAGTATCAAATAATTGGTTATGTTTTGTTCACTCAGTTAACAACTCTATGAATAGAATCTATCTACACAGAGTAGTTATATGCAAAGATGGTATGAAATGGTAAATTGTTCACTGTTATGGTTGACACATTGAAACATTGAGGAATCTAGAAGCTTAACTAAGTAACTCATTAGTTCTACATCCTGGGGTGAAAACGGAGAAGACCTTCCTGTGGTAGGATGTTGTTCATTGTGTCAGTGTGATAAGTTTAGAAGGTTAACTAAGTGACTGAGCAGGGGTCAGGTCCTTACTTTGTATATACCCCGAGCCTGTGCAAGAGAAGTGCGTGGAGACTATGTGAGTGCTACATGCCCCCTGGGTGAGGGTAGCATGCTTACAATATAAGGGAGGGAAAGAGGCTTATTCTCCACTCTCTCTTTTTGCTCTTACTGTTTTTGCTGTCTTGTCCCGCCTTGAAGTGTTGTCACTATGCTCTGCCACCCTGCCTTGGAGCCAGTTGATTATAACCTGAAACCTCCACAAACTGTAAGCTAAATGAATCTCTCCTTCCTTAATTCTGGGTGTTGGGTATTTTGTCTCAGCAATGAGAGAAAGGTAACCAAGACATTCACTTACAAAACACTGGTATTTTTTGAATGTGGTACTAAAGAATAACACCTTAAAGAAAAAGCTAAATGAACAATGTCCTGATTTGATCCATTCCCTTAGCTTCTTTGCTACAACATTTTATAAAAGAAATAACAAGCAGTGTGATAGTTCCAGAAGTCTGGAGCCATACTTCTATTAGTAAGGAAAGGAACTCAAAAGCCCAGAAAACTAGGACACCATTTAGGGGAAGTGTTCCGCACCACATCACTTACTTTTCTTCACGAGGTTCTCAACGAATGGCTATGTTCAGTGTAAGTTTTAGAGAACAAAAGTGAATTATGTTGTGCTGGAACTATGAAGGAGATTTAACCACATGAAACAATGTACGTTTTTGGTGAGCAATCGATGGTGTGGTAACGTTGATGAGAAACATCTCAGGTGACTTTATACTCATCTCGGTTCTTCAGCAAACCAAAATTAACAAATTCACAGAAGTTTTTCCCAATGCAGAAAACCATATGTCCCATAGCAAATTGGAGTCCATAGGTCATCATGACAGCAGAAAAAGGAATTAGTAATAATGACGTGAAGGAGAGAATGACTTTTTAAGGCAGATTGACCAATATTTTTATTTGTTTTGCACACAGTTTATATCTCAAACGTCTTTATATGTGCTGTGGAGTAATTATATGACCTGATTTAATTATAGCACTGATATTATAATGATAGCTCTTTATAAAAGAAGAAAACTACTTGCTTCTCTGCGGTAATTATTTCCGAATGGATCTTTCACCTACCTCATCCTTCAACTCCTTGGTTTAAAACTTGTAGACAGTTTGGTAAAACTATAGTGCAATAAATCCTAAATGGCCCTCTGTACTATGAAACCTCCATTTGTTATGCACTTGTCTTGGTATTGTTGTCCAGTTTCCAGTTTCTATTCATATATACTAAGCTACTAAAGAGATCCCAGAATTCAGTGCAGACTCCAGCATCTCTTATTTATACTTCTGTGCACAAACTTATATTTAAGCTTGGGCACATATGTCCTCATTAATGGGGACTGGCTAATCTGGTCTTTTTTTGCCTGCAATTTAGAACCCAAAACATATGTTACATAAATGTTCAAACATACTTAAGTATCTCTTTAGCATGCTTCTTAAGGAGCACGGCCTCATCCTTTTCATGTTTTAATAGTATGTTATGTTTTTCCCATTTGTTTGTTTACACTACAATGCAGTAAGCCTTTGGGAGTAGTTAATGTGTGGAAATGAAATGAAATTCCAACTGCTATGTTGCACGAGCACTGGTGATTGTACAGAAGTAATAATAAGGTTTATACCCCTCAGTCACCAGTGGGTTGGCATTTGGAAATGAGGCCTGGGGGAGAAATTAGATTTAGAGGGAATTATGAGGACGGCGCACTTATCATAGGACTTGTCAGGACAGACAATGAAGAGCTCTCTTTTTATGCCACATCAGGACACAGCAAAAGGCTGGCTGAGGATAGGACTGGAGAAGCACCTGAGCCTGCCCCCGTGCTGGAACCCTGACCCTGGGCTACTGCTGGCAGACACCTTAACTGAGAGAAAACGCATGTCTGTTGCTTCCATCACTCGCGTTACGGTATTTTGTTATGTCAGCTTGAATTCACTACCTGAAATACATATATGAATTCTGTGGCTCTGTTATATAGTATACAGTGATACCTTGGTTCCTAGGTGTCAAAAGGCTCCAAGTTCAAACTTTCCATTACTCACGTGGCAAAGTTTGAAAGAAATCTGCTTGGTGTTCTTAATTTTGCTCGATAGCCGCAATGAAAACCCGACTTGGAAAAACCTATATGGGCAGAGAGAGTCACACCTCTTGTTGCAGACACAAAGGGGCGGCACCTCCATCCAAATGCACTTCGCACCGACACAGCAGACAGTGCTTGTGTCGGTGTGTTGAATATTTGGTATTATCTTTTTGCACCTTATTTGCATAAGACAGCGTAACCACAGCTGCAAAGACAGTTATCGACACCAGCAGTAAGCTGAGACAAAAACCGATAACCTTGATAGAGTTAAAGAAATCCTTGCAAGATTTGTTAAAGTCCTAGTAAAATGAATTTATAAATGTAATTTTTGTGTCCCAGGACCCATTATTTGGCTTTCCATTATTTCTTATGGAAAATATATGTTCAATTCTTGAACTGTTTGGTGTTTGAAGAAGAGCTGGGGGCAAATTAAGCTTGATAACAGAAGTATCACACACACATATAGGTACACATATTAAGGTAACATCAAAATATTGAAGTATATTTTGTTTTGTATGAAGAATCGAACTCAGGACCATGAGCTTGCCAGGCAGGCATTGCACTACTGAGCTACATGCCCGGAGACTGAAGTGGAATTTGAAATGCATATCACAATAAATTCATATTACAAATTTTGCAAGTCTCACCCACATGACAATTTACTAAACACCTTATGTACTTCAAAATCTAGTAAGAATCAATACCTAATTTTTGTGTTACTGTTTCATTGTGTTTCTCTTTAAAATGAAAAATAGAATCCATACCTGTACTCCTCCTGTGTGAAGCGCGGGATTTCTCCAGGATGTAACACGAGAATTTTCACTGTGGCACTGCTGGACATCACTGGCTCACCGTCATCAAAAGCAACAACTACCAGCTTAAAAAGTAATAGAAATTCATGTTAAAGATTATGAACAAATAGGCCCTCAAAGCATCACTCATATCTCCATGACATTAAACTTTAGGTGGCCTGTGCCCAGCACGGCAGCACTAAACATGCTAGGAGGGCGCAGACACTGAGAGGGAGTGCGCTGCGTTTTTACTCTCCACAATAATCAAGCAATGCGGGGGTTGAGATTTTATTTGCCAGCAAACATATTGAAAGAAGTTACTAAATTATTAAAACAGAAGACTGTACCAATAAGGCATGTAAAGAATACATCTCTCCCAATATAAATACTACTGCAATTTCTCTGCTGTCTGCAATGCAGACATGACTTTACAGTACCAACACTCTTATTTGAAACACATTAAAATCAGTCAACATCGATAGTGAAGAGCTAATTAGCTTGCCTACAAAATGTGATTAATTTTTGCAGTGAATTAATTGTCTTCAAGACTGTAGGGTGGAAGTACTTCACTCTAGAGGATAAAGTTGAAAGTCTTTGCAGTTTAACACACTTTGTTATTCAATCTCTTAAAGTGATTAAACCACACTAAACCAAGTTAATATAGTATGAAATATTTTCAAAATTATGAGTTTCCATGGCATGTATATAATTTTGGAAGCTGCACGTTAACTAATGTAAAGTTATTCAACCTAGATCATGGAAACCTAACCAAAGATTATTTCAATAGGTTCAACTTAACTTTCTGCTTAATAACAGTTGATAAACAGAACAGTTATTCCAAACAAAGATAAAACCATGTGAATCATAATACATATACTCAAGTTAATTGTAAAAGGTATTTCACTAGTGTATTTATCAAAGACTGTATCTACGTGACAAAAATTATTCTAAACAACTGTAAAAATAAAAATGCCCAAACATATGACTCAATGTGTCACTGGGGATAATAGATAAGATTTTTCAGTAGTTTTTCATATGTAGAAACAAGTATTATTTTAAGGCCTGTGCTAAACTTATTTGAAATGATAAAATTATAAAATATATGAAAACAAAAACTCTAATGTATGCTACTTCACAAGTAATTAAAGAAGAATAAAATTTAATAACAGTCAAATAGTTATAGATGTTTCTTTGACAGATAATGTAAAAATTAAAAATAAAATACACAGAATTTAGTGTGATTAGAACATCGGGAACTTTTTAAAAATGGAAATTGTGGGTGTGGCTCAGGACTATAATCTCAGCACTTTGGAGGCTGAGGCAGGAGGATTGCTACAAGTTTGATGCCAGTCTGGGCTACAAAATGAGTTCGAGGCCAGCCTGAACTACATAGCAAAACCCTGTCTCAAAAAGACAAAAGAAAAAAAAAAGATGGAAATTGTAAACGGTAATAGTTTTTTCAAATTTTCTAAACATAATACTTCAAGAGTACATGAACTTGATTCAGCAATTCTGCTTGTGGGTATTCACTGTAAAGGAAACGAAGTAACACATGACAGAGGCACAGGATCACAACAGATTTTACTTTTGGAAATAACTGTTAAAAGGCTAGTTATCCAGCAAGTCATTGGATTAAAAAGAAAACTGTACTGTTATACCCATATGGTGGAACATAATGAATTCATTAAAATGATACTGCTCGGTATTTGTGGGTATGAGCTATATATTATTGAATTAAAAGACAAACAACATGTTATTGACAACATATATTTTGATGCTTGTATTTGTATGAAATACCTTCATAAAAATATGGATCAAATGGCAACATCTGGTGTCTAAAGGTTTAAAGTACCAAGTGGTTATTTTTCTTCTACTTACTTGTCTTTTTTTCTAAGTTTGTTGTAGAAGGAAATGGTTAGTTTTACTTTTAAAAATTAAAAAAGAGAAAAATTAGAGAAAAAGACAGATGCTAAACCAAACTCTCATCAAAATTTGACTCTGAATGTTAAATAAATGGCATAAAGGACATGACACACCGACCTTAAAAATTGTTGTAGGTTCTTCGTTAAGATTGACGCGAGTTATCACTCTTCCAGAATCTTCTTCTACATCAAAAATACTGGCAGGGTAAGGAAACTGTACGTCATCTACTCTATACCTCACACGACTTGCAGGTAACCCCTAAAATCAAATTATACATTATGAACTTACTGGGCAAAATGAATATAAAAGATACTGATGGAGTTAAACTCATTTCTTAAATGAGTTTTTTGGGAATGGAGGCTTTGGAGAAGTGTAGAATAATATTTTGTGGTATTATGTTTTCTGTATAAAAACATAGAAATGTCTCCAGGCTACTTTAAAATGATTTATGTGGATTGAAACAAATGAATGGTCGCCTTGGGCTTCTTTCCTTCCACTTTCTTTAATTATATGAATTGAATCTGCTTCTCCAAACATCCAATGTCTACCTATACTTTTCTCTCTTGACACAATCATAATATTTTTAATTATATTTGTTTGAACTCTGTGATACTCTGAGAATGACAAAAAGCGCAAAGCAAAGGAAAGGACATGGAGAGGCAGGAAAATAAAATTCTTTACCATCTACCGTGGCTGATTACTGCTGCCCAAAACTTCCCCTTGTGGCCCCTTATCTTGTGTTTCCGTTCATTAGAGCCCTCCAGGTTCCCTGTTCCCAGGCTCAAGCTTCGCCCCACCTCCAGTCTTACATACTGCTGCCTATGTCTCCAAAGCTGGGCGTCTCTGCTCCACACTCTGCCCCATGCTTTGCCAGTAATAAAACCTACCTGAACTGGTCATTTCTGAATCTTAAATCTACTACTGTAAGGGAACAGGTTCCCGGTTTATTTCATAATTATCGTGCTGAGTGTTTTCAGAGTTATTATACTATTACAACAATCCTTTAGGATAACATTAATAATGAAGATGATTGTAATGACAATAAAATAAACGACATCTAATATTTGTTGAGTGTTTGCTGTGGACTGAAGCAATACTAAAGATGACAAATGTGAACTCTATCACCCATTTTGTAGCTAATGAACTTGAGGCTTATGGGAGATAAAGAATGCTGCATTGCTCCAGAGATAGGGCAAAATGAAACAGAACACCAGGCAAAATGATTGATTTTTAAAGAAAGGAAATACTATCAAATAAATTTTAAATAGTATCAAAATCATTGTGTGGGATCAGCCAAAGGTTGGTTGGATATTCTCACTTAATTTAGGGCTCAGATTCTTTTTATTTTGAATTATACAAGGTGACAACCGGGGACACACTATAATCTCTTCAGTTCTTAGGCTTATAAATCTCTTAAGACCTAGAGGTAAAAATCTCAGGCACAGAAGTAGTATGTGGTGCAGTCTGACTTCGAATCCAGTCATATTACAGTAAAAAATTCTTTACACAAAAGAAAAGATAAAAGCAATTACTTGACACTAGATCAGGTAGGAGTAATAAGGCTAACACCCCCACAGGCTGGGGTTTGGGTGCACTTAGCATTACTTTATGATGAGTATGACATTGAGAATACTTTTGTTTGCTTTATTGGTCTTCAGTGAGTCTGTATTTATATAGAATGTGCAAGTCTTGCTGGCGCAACTCACAGTTAACTTTATGATAAAAATGCTAGCCTACAAGACTTACTTAATATTTTATTTTCATCTGTAAGTCCAGTCCTTTAATATACTACATATGACAGTTGATCACTATCCACTGGAACACATTTTTAATTGATTTACATTTGTTTTTACCTTTGTGCTTCTCATCTGCGTGTTCAGCTGCGTACATTTCACTCACTTCCATTCCACTAAAACGCTGGAATTTGCCCAGGCTCTGCCACAGGTGCTGCTGTTTTCACTACCTCTGCTCAGGCTGCTAGGAACTCTCTGTCCTATGCTTTTGAGTATTTTCTACTCATTCAAACACCCAAATTTTAACTCCATGTTAAACAATCCATCTTTAACGTACATGCTAATTTGTATAAGTGTCAAATATGCATTTTACTTTCAGTCTGATATATTCAAAACTAGAATCCTGATTTCTTTTTCCAAATTTCTACCCCCTCCACTTTAGGTAGATGGCCTTACTTTTCAGCAGAGTGTATTATTTCAAAGCCTAGGAATGATTGCGGGTCCCTCCACTCTTTCTCATGTTTCAGGAGCAAATCATTAAAATATCCTCCAGTTCTGCAGCCAACAGATGCTCTGAAGACTTATCATCTTCTCCAGCCACCTGTTCCCTGTAATGGATTCTTAATTGGCTCTTTGCCTCCATTCTATTAGCATTGAGTTTTAAAAATATGTACTTCCTCATAAATCCTGAATAAATTCCTTCAGTGCTTTTCTATCACACGAAGAAATGCAAGCTCCTCGCTACAGACTATCAGATGCTGTAAATGTCGTTTCTGCCTAAGTTCAACACTTCACTGATTTCCCTTTCACACATTGTCCTTACTCCTGCTTTTGACCAGTGCCTGTCGTCTATCACGTGTCTCCCGGGTTTCCAGTTATTACCTTTGGAGACTTGTTTTCAAGACCACTCTAATACCAGCCTCTAAGTTATTTTTCGTCAGCAGCCCTCCATGAAATTAGAGCACACATTTTGTGTGCCTGCCTGTTTACTGTTTGTCTCCCATAGAGGAATACAAGCTTCACAAAGGTAGAATTTCTACCTGAACACCTTAAACAATACTTGAGGCCTACAGGCACTAAATGGGTATTTCACTGATTACATGGATTCCTGAATTAGTGAACACGTAACAACACATCTTGGATGCCAGCACACACTGAATGATATTTACAATACTCAGATATTGCAAGAGTTTGGATCTAGAGAAGTACTGGAGAATTCTTGAGAAAATGGTATGGATACTATCAGTTCTGGCTTAACAAGTGCAGCTGGCCCAAAATTACACTTAGCTTGTGGTCTGTTCAGCAACAGACCCCATAGGGAAAACTCATGTTTACTAGAAAAAGCATTCTCCCTGAACACAGCATTGGGTTTGTTATAGTCGTATGAGAGCAACTTTAGCTTTGTTTACCCTATATGTTATTTTGATAGCTTCCTTTAACACTATTGCTATCAAAGTGCCTCATTACAAATACTGTGCTCCACAGGAGTGGTGATATGGTGCTGGCACATTAGCCACAGCAATCAAGCAGGAGAAAAAATAAAAGGAATACGTACAGAAAACAAAGATGGTAAACGGTCTCCTTTGTATGTGACATGATCTTTTACATGGAAGACCTCAAAAATTCCAGGAAAAGAGGCCTAGAACCAATTGCCAAATTTAGTACTGCAGGAGGATACAAAACGGACATACAAAAATTGTTACCTTTTCTGGACACCAATAAGGAACTCATTGAAAAATTAGGAAAAGAATACCCTTCACAGCAGTATCGCAAACAAATACTTAGGAATTAATCAAACACCGGAAGTGAAAGATTTCTATAATGGAAAGTATAAAGCTCTATAAAAGGAGACCAAAAAGGGCATCAGATAATGGAAAGATACATTTGTTACTGGATAAAAGAACTAATATTGTCAAAATGGACATACTACCAAAACAAATATACAGATTTATGCAGTCCCAATCAAAATACCAATGGTATTTCTCAAAGAAATAGGAAGAACAATTCTATCATTCATATCAAACCAGAAAAATCTCAGAGTAGTGAAAGCATACCTCAGCAATAAGAGTAAAGCAAGAAACATCATAATCCCAGACTTCAAGTTACATTACAAAGCTACAGTGATAAAAACAGGATGGTACTGGCACAGAAACAGACACATAGATCACTGGATCAGAGTGGGAATGTAGAAACAATTCCAGGCACATTCAGCCACCTATTCTTGGACAAGTGGACAAAAACATACACTGGAGGGTAAATAACCTCTTTAGCAAATGGTCCTGGAAAAACTAGCTCTTCCCTTGCAGAAGATTGAATCTATATGCATACTTCTCACGATGTAGTAAAATGAAATAAGAATGGACTGAAGATCTTAAACATTAAACAAGAAACAGTCTGCTGGAAGATAAAATAAGAAACTTGAAGACATAGATGGAGGCAAGGACTTTCTGAACAGAACCTCAAGGGCACAGGAAATAACATCAAGAATCAACAAATGGTATTTTTGTCAAATTGAAAAGCTTCTGTACGGCAAAGGAAACAACCACAAAAGAACCAACCAACAGAGTGGAGCATAGCGTTGTGTGAGTTATTGTGTGTGACTGAACACTAATATGTGGACAATTTAAAGAACTCATAAGAATAGATTATTCAAACTAAAAGGCCAAATTAAAAGATGGACAACAGAAATGAAAAGACACTTCTCAGAAGTACAAATGGCCAATACATATGTTAAAAATGTTAAACATCTCTGGTCATTTTAGAAATAGAACTTAAAGCACCACTGAGATTCCATCTTATTCCAGAAATAATAGCTGTCACCTGGCTGTGGTGGCACATGTGTTCCTCAAGAGGCTGAGGCAGGAGGAATGCTCAGGTTCAAGGACAGCCTGGCTTACACAGTGAGTTCACATCCAGCTTGAACTACATAGTCAGACCTTTGCTCAAAAACGAAGACAAAATCCTATTAAAACAAATGGCTTCAAGAAGTCAAATAACAAGTATAGGTGAAGCTGCAGAAGGGAAGCAGCAATTCTACATTGTTGGTGGGAATGCACTCTCTAGTGCAACCACTACAACAATCAGTATGGAGATTCTTCAAAGAACTGCAACTACAAATCCCAATAGACCCAGCTATTCCCATTCTAGATAACTTTCCGAAAGAATCAAAGTAATGTGCATATTTATGTTTACAGCAGCAGAATTTAGAGCTAAATCTTGGAAGTGGCCTGTATGTCCATCAACAGATAACCAGATAAAGAGCGTGTGGTATTTACACAAACTGGAGTACTACACTGACAGAATAAAGGGTAAATGTGAGTCATTTATAGGAAGATGGATGCACCTTCAGACCACATTATTAAGTGAAACAAATCAGATTCACAAGTTTAAATATAACATGAGAAGTCCAAAGCACAAATAATTTTAAAGGCAAGATAAAAGAAAAATGGTAGGAAACAATGGGACAATTGTTTTGCAAGTGGTAATGGGAACAAGCGGTGGAGTCAGGCAGTCAGGCGTAGGGAAGAGATTGAGGCTAAAGGTTAGTGAAAGAATTCAGAGGTGTTATGTACGCGAACTGTTTTCCCACCATTAGAGTAATCGTTATGAAATGCGAACGTACTAGTAATATTAAAAAAACTGAAAAAATAGAACAAAAGCAGCCCATTTCATTCATAACATGAACTATTATTCCTGAATGATACCTAAACTGACTCCTCAGATTTCATTCAAAATTTGTTGTTTTTCCTTTGTCCCCCTCTTCCTGTTTCCTTCCCTCTGTTCTTGTTTTGTCTTTCTCCCTCCTCCTACTTTGCTTTTTAAATTTCTAACAGTTTTTTAAAAGATTCTTATAGTTCAATACTTATGCTGTATCATAAGCGAAGGGCACTGACTTTGAAAAAATCTCTAATAAAAACACTTAATATTGTCCTTAGGGCACATACAGTGCAAATCAACTAAAATGCGATTTTTAAAAAGTATAAGTTATTGCAAGTTTAATCTCGAAAAAATGTCCATTTGAAGCTAAGAATTTCAAGCACAATGAAAGGTAATTATAAACCTGATCACTTAAAGCTATCATCTGTATTTTTAAAATATCCTTTGCAGTCATAAAAATATAATAAACATGAAATACAAATATTATTGTATGCAGTCATTTCTATTTGTTATATATTAAAGACTAAAAATGGTTCATAAATTGATGATTTATTCATTCTAATAGTTTTGACATATGTAACATGAGTAGTAGAATTGCCATTTAGACAAATGCTGACTTTCCAAATATTTGTTGTTCTGTTTTTATTCTTATATATTCCCAATTAGCTGATTTTTCTTCTGATTGAATATGTGAAATAGTTAATAATATTTGTTTTATAGTAAGCTAAACTGTAAGTACAATTAAATTGAGATATCTTAATTATTATTTTTTAATTTTATATACAATAATAGAGTACATTCATTACACTCTATCACTGTATCTATTTAGTCATATGTAAGTGAGGAGAAAATTTTGGACTATGAACGCTGAAAGAGATATCATTTTCAAAAAAACTCATTTTAAAAATTTTATTACTTTGGAAGTAGGTACTTATTTTTCACAGGACTTTGAAATTGTTCTGAAATTATTCAATTATAGTAGTGTAAGAAGGCCATAGGATTATTTTCTACATGTTATTTTTAACTAACACTGCTGTGGTTTGATTTACAAAGGAAAAGCAATTAATTATTGTTGCTGCGTTCTGATCAACTAAATTTACTGGTCTCTAAGTTCTGAGTGAGATTGAGGTCATTAATTATCTGCTATATTTAGATATTGATATCACTAAACCATAGCATTTAAGTAAGTCTTTAAAGATTTAAAGATTCAATGAGATTTCATAAACATTTTTAGAAACCCACTATAACCCTTAGCCTTTTCCAACTAAAAAGTTTCTCACACCTAAACACTTGCTGAAACCTAATCTAGTGTGTCCTCAACAGTGACAGAGAGTGGTTATTTTTTTTCTTAGGGCAATACAATATGTAACAACTTTCAAGAACAGTGTTTCATTTCCGAGTTGGGGATTGTTAGGATAGTTATTTCTAAGCGTTTTAGTATTACTCTGGGCATTCTTAGAAGCCTTTGTATCTTTTCAAACTATCATGGTCATTTTGAAAATATATTTAAAACTAGGCTCTAAAACATAGAACACATTTTCTGTTTGCTCTAATAGTTTTTTTTTTTTTTTTTTTTGCGGTACTGGGGATCGAACTCAGGACCCTGCGCTTGCTAGGCAGGCGCTTATTCCACTGAGCTATATCCCCAGCTCTGTTTGTTCTAAATCACCATCAATGAAAACAAATAATCAAATATCTTTTCAGTTTTACTTTTTAAATAATTGATTACACTTAAATTCTTCTCTTTAGTCAACTAGCTTAATCTCAATAACTCATCTCAGCCCAGATATTCTAAAATAATGAAGTAAAATTATATTTAGCCATTTCAGATAATGTAAAGTTTCAAAAGCACACTAGAAAATATATTTTGATTGAATATAGTTTATGAAAAATTAGCACAAAATCTCATAATCTGTACGTAATGTTATTCAGAACAGGGTGGCACTATGGAAACAACTTAGGAGTTTGTATTGGTGCAGTTATCATGATAGGAATTATTAAGTAAAAATTTAAGAAAGAAAAATTCAAGACGTAAGGATTAATCTAACATGGAAGTGGTGGAATTGTGTGTAGGGATTCTTTTACAAGAAGACAGTGGTAGCTAACACAGAGTCCACCTTACTGTGTTGCTCATGTTGCTTTGAAGGGCGGCACAGGAGAGCCCTTCTTTATTTATGGAAATGGAAGACTTGTGAGAGACAGAGCAGGATAGATTTTTGAAACCTCCTCAGTTACCATCACAGCTATTGCTATTAATCAGTCCCAGCCCACTTAGGGGGATAAACATCGTTTTAGATAAGCTGGTTTTTAAGGACTGAATTGGTAGCAATCCTTTACTTAAAATTCTTTAGACATTTATTAAAGTACAGAGGTAAACCACATTCTTCTCAGATGAAGCACTGCAAATCCAGTTCTGCAGCATGATGGGTAGAACGAGCCCTAACAAATAGTTTACTAACTTGTCCTGGGTAACCCAGGGAGAGATTGGTGGTGGTGGTGGCAGTGGTAGTGGAAGCTCCTGAAGGAGGAAAAATCAGCTAAGGCAGACCTCCCACTGGCCTACCTCTAGGCCTGATCCTGTGGTTAAAAACCTGTTGGTCCTGCAGGTGAAGAGGCAGATGACAAGCCACAGTACCCAGAGCAAGGAAAGTCCTCAGCTGTGTGCAGATGCATTTGAACACTAGAATGTCCTCAACAGGCCCTGGAGCAATTAAGCCCTCAGGCATAGGGACTGCACCTCAGGAATCTGAATTAAAAACAGAGGCATCATGGGAAGAAACACATCCAAAACTTCAAAAGTTATATGAGAGAGAACTGCTCATCACACTGCTGGAAGGGCCCAAGGCTGCCCCACAGTGAGAGGAAGAAAATGAGGAGTCACCAGAAACCTCCACAGACCTGAAGCCTCAGGACTATGCCACCCCCTTTCACTGTCATCAATCTGCTTGGCCTTCCTTAATTTACTTTCATTTCTGATAAACTTTGCTTTTGCAGTCTCACTGCTTGCCTCCCTTCTGTGTTGGCCATACCAAGAACCTGGAAAAGAGGACCTGACCAACATCCTGATGGTAACATCGGCATTAGTTACTCCAGTTTTTTCTACTTGATGAACAGTTCTTTTTGCAAAAGAAAACATGAATACTGCCCCTATTCCAAAATCAGGTTTTAAAATATCATGTCTGTGTTGATGACTAGCATTTTGGGTTTCTTAACCTTCACCTCCTTCTTTAAAAAAGATGTGAGGTCTTCTCATTACTGTATATAAGATAGATTTTCCTGTATGTGACTAGGTGATTTAAGAGCATTTTGGAAGGTATTCCGCTAGAGTGGAAACACTGTGAGGGTTGGTATTTGTTTATTGCTGTACTCTAATTTGCAGATCCCAGGTATAACACACAGAACACCTAATTGTATGTAAGTGATCTACCATATTTTAGTGTCTACAGTGTGTTTTACAGTACTAAGTAATACTAAATATTTATATTTGTGTAGTGTTCTGTTTTCTGAGCATACTCATTTGATATTTCCAATGACTACATGAGCTAGATAAGGAAGACATTACCACTTTAGGCATTTCAATATTAGAGGCGAGAAAGGTTAGGAAATTTGCTGCTTTCCAAGATAGTGTCAGAGCTTGTGTCCTGATACAAGAGCTCTAGCACAGTGTTCTCTTTTGATGTAACGTGACACCTATTGCAACAAGGTCAGTTTTTCACTAAGTGACTATGATACATTGTATCTAGAGTGGCCTCCAAAGGTGGTGTGCTAGGCCTTGGTTGCCAGCTGATAGGCTTTCAGATGATGATTTCTGCTTTGCTCCGCAACACCCCCTCCACTACGACATTTTCTGGTACCACAAGCCTATAGCAATGGGGCCAGTAACCATGGGATGAAGCCCATGAAGTAAGAGCAAAATAAAACTTTCCTTTTAAAAATTCTTATCATCAGATATATGGTCACAGTGGCAGAAAGCTGACTTAAATACACTTTGGTCTTTAGTGCACCAATAAACCCTATTGTTTTAGTTGGTATATATAACTTTTGCAATAGCAACTCAAACCATAAATTCCTTCGTGAACTACAATGAAAATAACAACAGAATTGTATGACACAAGTAATCCTTACTTCAGTTATCACACCTGGTGCATCGTTCACACAGGACAATGGCATGTTCCATACACGTGCATCACTGGCACTGCCAGAACCTCTGTTTTGCTTTAGCGCCCTTTTTGTAGGACAAACCTGACATCTCACTGGCCTTGCTGTTTTATCAGGTGGTTCTTCATATACAGTATACGTAGTTAAAAGAAACTCAAAGTATCATAAAATTGAGCACTAAATTCTTAGTGTGTTTGTACATTTAGGAATAAACACCAACATTTTCACAGAAGCTGTGCACTTGCTTACAAAAGCCAAAAGAGATGATTTGAAATCAATTCCTACATGAACTGCAGTGAAAATATCAATACAGTGGCAAAACAAATGATGTTTTCTTTCTTCTGGAAAAATACCCAGAAGAGGAACAGCTGGGTCAAATGGGACCTCTAATGCTAGATTTTGAGGAATCTCCTCTGATTTCCACAGTGGTTGTACCAGTGCACCCTCCCGTTAACAGTGGAGAAGGGTTTCTTTCTCCCCACAGCCCCTCCAGCCTTTGTTATTGGTTGCTTTCTTGATGATAGCCATTATTTCTGGGGTAAGATAGTATCTTGGTGTTGTTTTAATTTGCATTTCTTGAATGACCAATGATGCTGAACATCTTTTGACATATTTATTTGTCATTTGTATTTCTTCATCTGAGAAGTGTGTATTCATCTCAGACGCACATTGCTGGATTGGGTCTTTGAATTTGGGGATATAAGTTTTAGAAAATTCTTTATATGTTCTAGACAGAAATCCTAATGGAGTACTACTCAGCTATAAAGAAAGATAAACTCTAGACTTTTATAGGCAAATAGAAACAACTACAGACCACACTCATAGGTGAAATACATCAGTTTTGCACGTGTAAATATCATATTGTCCCTGTAGTGTAAGAAACTGAAAGAGTAAACAAGAACCAAGAGGTAAAAATAAGAACCAAAAGGTAAAATGAAGATTGTAAAAGGGAATGAAACTGTTAAAAAAGAAAGAAAAATTGGGATGGGGGAAAGGAGAAAAGAATGAAGGGAAATTAAAAAAAATATATATATATATACACACACATAATATAGCTATACAAATATATGTACATATATGCACATAATATACACATAATGTAACTAAGATATTTGTACTACTAATGTGCATTATTTCACTGAAAGGAACAGCTAGTGCTCATATTGTTTTATCAACCCTGCATGCCTATATCTTATAATCTGAGCAACCACTTTGAAGATAACAATGTGCAATATAATAACCACTGTTAATTTCTTATCATCTTTGTTTTGAAATTCTGTATCTTTTTATTGATTTTTTCTCTTTAAAATTAAAACTATAATAATTTGCTTTAGCTGTCACATCCAAGGCAGTCTTTACACCTGACAGTTGTAGGTCCATGCACACAGCTTGCTTTAAACTGAGAGCACATGTGCTTAGCGTTCCTTTCCTGGTAACAGGTATTCTTGTCACCTCCCTTTTCTTTTGTCAAGAGCTTCTTACTATACCATTTACACTTGTACAATGTGCACTTACTGTACAATATGCACTTACTTGAAAATGTGTGTGTACAATGTGCACTTGCAGGAAAATAAGGGATCAAAAATAAAATATCAAATATATAAGGAGTACTTAGAGTAGATGTTGACATTTTCACATCAGCTGTTTGTGTGCTTACAAAACCTAAAAGATAACATTAGAAGTAAAAGCCTATGTGAAATACAATGTAAGTACCAACACAAATCTACAGCAGGAAGAGTCTTTGCTTCAGCTGTCACACTCAAGACAGTCTTCATACATATGCTGCACGTTCCATGCACAAGTATTGCTACACTTACAGCATGTATGTTTTGTTTTCCTGTCCTTTTCTGTAGGAAAGTCAACGTGTTTTTGATTTTCCTGTTGTGGTAGATCTTTGTGATGTTATATCTGCCTGTTCACCTGTGAGCTTCCCAGGTGTTCTCCACAATCTTTTTGCATATTTCACTGGCCCGAAATATTTTGTTGTTCTGCTACAAATGATCTTTTATGAATTCCAGTTTCAATCCTCCAAGAAAATTTCTCTGTGATACTTGGCACTCGTTATTTTCTTTGAAAACTGTCAAACTATTTACGCTGCACAGGTGTAGGATTGAGTGAAACTCAATAATTGACCAAAGCCTTGTGTTTCCAGTGACATCATAGTTGCTGTAGAACTCATCAACAGTATCTGCTCCACCTTTGGTTTTATATAAAGTTTCCCTTTCATGCCTCAATTTTGTTGAGGCTGTAGAAGAGTTGGAAAAAAAAGAGATGAATTTCTCTCTTCCAGGCCTTTCTTCAATTGTGAAAGCCACACCACCCCAAGACACTATCTAAAGATACGGAAACCATGAAATACTACAAGATGTTCATCAAGAGTCCTGTGTTCAGATGTGTGCAAATTGCTTGACCTTTTAAAACTAAACTCAATGAATGGATAGCAGGTAGATTATGAATCTTTTTCTTTCTTGGCTGGGGATTTGGTCACCAAACCTCAGGCAGTTTTGAAGGAAACCTAATCTTTTTAGTGTCATTGTTATTCTATGAACATCCGGCCCACACCCATAAGTCTTTCACATTTCTGCAAGTAGCATGAGAAATCCCTGCTAAGTACAGCAGCCTTATGAATACCTTTGGTTCAGTTAATGAGGTGTGGTAGTGAACACATTTTTGAGTTTGGCAATTGATGCATAAAGAACCTTTATCTTGTATTTCATCATTTGTGTATTTCACATCTTGTGGAATTTCATCTGTTACAGACCATTTCCAACTTTGATTGGCAGTGCTGTCATCCTGTCAAATAGACCTCACCACTGCCAAGATCCTTACTACGTTTTCAGATGTACTTCTGATTGTTCCACTTGGTTATGTGGTCATTTTGTACCATTTCCACTTGTAACATTGCTGTTTTACTCCTCACGCGAATCAGGGATGCTTCCATTTCCTGCGTCTGTAGAAGTCAAGTCTTTCTGCATTTCAGTGTCACAGGAACTTTGGATCATGCACGAGGCTAATGCCATCATAAGTATGTGAGCCTCTTGATGATTCACTTTCATCCAAAAACTCCAAAACTTGCAAATCTGGTTTTTCACATGCCATTTGCTGAATTGGGCTTCTTCTACCAGAAAAACTGAAGCAAAACTTTGATTGAAGGAACAAACCCTAAATGCACACCTGGTGCTGCTTGGGAACTCCTGTACGCACCTTGTCGTCTTTCTCCCAAGTGAGTGAGTGCACAGATGGGTTCCTGCTGTCCCCATGCCCAGCTACTGTCACATTCCATTATAGTAAAATACGTATTTCCTGAACAGAAAAATGGCGTGGGTGTATTTTACACCTTGCAATACTCAGGTAGACACATGCAAAAAAGGTTAGTCCAAGCACTATGTGAGGAGAAATCTAAGTTTGATACTTGTACTTTGCCTTTTGTCCTACCAAGTGGCTAACCACAAAGATTCCTTTCTGTATCCCCCAGGCGAAGTTATGAAAATGCAAGCTACTACTGTGCTAAAGGACAAAATTACAGTAGAAGAGAATGGCATGAGGTATTGTAATCTGGTGTTTTGCCCTTCAGCTTGTTCATAGATGTTCTTAAAAAAAATAAAATAAAAATGACATTCATGTATCCAGAGCACAGCAGCAAGAAAAAAACAGGCTTCTATACTTGTTTATTTTACAATTGGTCCAAGTTGGGAAATGAATTTGGAGAAAAAGCACATTATTTAAAAAATGTATTAGTCAGATTTCCAACCACTGAGCCTCAACACTCACAGCTAAATGGAGGAGAGGTTCACCATGCTGTCAGTTCCAAACCATGGATAGTTTTAGTGCATGATCAGCTGGCTCCAAGGCAGAGATAAGTGGGGATATCAAGGTGTAAGCATGCGTGCTTAGTTCATGGCAGCAGGGAGGCAAAGCAAGGAAGACTGCAGAGTGGAAAGGATAAAGAAAGAGACACTCCAAATTCACACTTCCATGAGCTATCCAGGTACACCCAGGTAGGTCATCCATCGATCCTTGGGGTCCATACCAAGGCCAGTGAAGGATAAACTCCACCCAACTATCACACCAACACTTCTAATGCAAGAGATGGAAAATAAGCATATAGTGTTATTAAGTGAAAGTGCTTGTCTGATAGTCAATGTCTTCCAGTTTTATAGACAAGTAGACATAATAACTGGCCATGTGGATACTCACATGTTCCAAAAGACATAACATGCATCTTGATTTATAGATATTGTATCAACTGTGTTGTACGTGGAATTAGATGTGCTAAATCATTTTACTATTAAAAGGGTAAGTTGAAATTAATTTTAGATATTAATGTTTTGGGTATTATATCTTAAAGTCAAGGGGATAAAATACATGTGTATAAGTGTAAAATTATAAATAAAGACACTTCTAAACAAAAGTCTTACTAATTTTTACTAAGAACCTTATTAAAATATGTGCATAAGTTTTAAAGATCTTATTCATATAATATGTTCATGAGAACTGTGTTGTCAGTGCTGCAGTGCCATGGACAACATATGCCCAGGCACTGACACATTAACATTTAAACCTGAAGAAGCCATAGCACTGCACCACTCAGAGGCAAAGTTAGTTGTGTTTGCCATGGACGGAGGATGATGAGGCAGCAAATTTATCATCTCTGTGCCTCACATCAAATAAGAGCTTGTATTATCCTGAGAGTTCAAGCAATAATTTAGTGGAAAGGGTCTTATAAATACTCTCTAGAAATTAAGTTTAGATAACATGAGTAGCAGCTGTCCAATATCATTTTGCCTACTTAAACACAAATGCAGAGACTTATGACATTAGTCAATAGTTTGGAGGAACTTTGGGGATGTGTATCAGCCATAATGGTCTTCAGGAAGGATATGATCAATGATTTCTTTTGACAAAGGAATCAATTAATTGATTTCTTCAAGTAAGTTTATTTCTAAATATTATTTCAGGTAGTATAGGACTAGTTTAAATATTATGTGGTGTCCAAAATGTAAAAGAGATTATATCAACTTTGTGATGCCCTTATCTGCTAAACTTGAGATGTGTAAAACTCAATAAATTCTCAAAAGAATAATACTACTAGAACAATCTTCTATTTAGTGTGCATATATGATATAGTGATATTATGAACTAGAAAGAACCCTCTCATGATGCTGCTAAGGTTAGATATTTTTAATTCAAAATCAATATATTTCTGCATGATCAAAGGTCAAAGGGAAGGAATAAATAATGAAGAATAAGTATAAATTTATACCAAAAATTTTCCTAGGATTTTGAGTATTTTATTTATTATTCAATACATTTTTATGTTTCATTTCCTTTCTCAGGGTTGCATCCAATATATTTTGACATAATAATAGTAAGAATCTAATTAATTGCCACAGAATATAATTTTACACTTGCATAAAAGATGTTTCAAACTTGCAAACATTGGGAAATCCAGAAAGTCTCTAATGGGCCAAAATAATCATGTTCTTACTATCGAGGGATATCCTGATATAGTCAGTTTGTAAACATAATTATTCAGATTGACAGAATGCCAAACTTATTATTATTATTAAACACAAGCACTAAGTGGTTTTCAAGCACAAGAAATTTTTTCTCTCAGACACGATTTTCAAAATTTTTTCTTCTAATGTCTTTGAAAGCAACTTTGATGCATTACATACCAATATGTCTCACAGAAAACATACCAAATGTGACTAGCACAGGGAATTACTGTAAAGTGACTTGTATTGTTATTCTGTTCATAATGACATTGTCATTTTTTAAGTGACTCTAAAAGAATGTTAACTTATTCTTAAAAGAAATAAAGAAGAATTGCAGGTTAGACTGTCCATGTAAGCGTGCAGGTCTTGTGTTTACTTTCTTCCTCTTCCCCTCCTGGCTTATAACGCTTAGAGTAACTAATATGTGTTGACAGCTGAATAAGTGAACATTCTTACCAGTAATTTCCTTCTGCCAGATACCGCTCTTTTAAAGTAAAATATATGTACCATTCAGTTTCAATAGATACTGCTGTCAAAAAGCATCAGAAATGTTTTCTTTATGGAAATTCAAGTAACTGAAAATAACCATAATTATTATGAAAAAGAATAAAGATAGAGGAGTTACCAAAAAATAAAATTATTCATTGCTGTATTTTTTGTGAAATATGTTTCAGAAGTGAAAACAACCCCTCATAACAGCAAATTATAATGCAATCATTGTAATACTTTTGTATAGGTAAATTTACTGGGTTTATAAAGTTAGCAGTGGGCACCCACTTGAATTTCCCCAACCAACCAAATTTTATAACCAAATAAACTTGAAAACAGGATTGAGCTGGTGTGGTAGGAACTAACTGTGTCAACCTGAGCAGGAAACACTCAAATTGGATGAGTATAGTTCTGCATGTGGCTGAAGGGATTTACTGAAGAGAGAGCAGATTTACTAAAGGAACTGCTCACTAGAGAAAGAGGTTAAATGCAAAATGCATAAATATATAAAGATTTACAAAGTAGCCTTGCAATGGCTGCCCACAGCATCAGGTGCAGAAGAATGCAGAACTGCTGGCATGCTGGAGATGCAAAAGATCTAGTCAGAGGTCGAAAGCCTGGAGATTATGGCATGGTCCCTTGCAAGTCCTCCTCAGGGGGTTGCAGGGTCTATGGTGGAAGCCATAAGACAATGTCCAAGAGGAAGACTGGAGATCTTCTGAAGAAACAGAAGCAGCCTTCCTTCTGCCTTTCCCTTTCATTCCATTCATGTGACAAGTCTACTGAGGTGGGTCTTTTGTCTTCAGTATATCTCTTTAGCGACAATGCCCAGAGCTATCATCCAGGTCTTCACACACAAGTGGACAGCTGCAGTGTTACAGCCCCTGTCCTGGACATCCCTGAAGGAGAGAGGTGAAGGGAAATCTTCACAGTGGCAGAACTTTAGGCAGTGCACCTGCCAGTGTGTTTTGCCTGGAAGGAAACTTGGTCAGATGTGGGTCTGTATGTTGATTCAGGGGCCGTAGCCAACGGATGGCATGATGGTCAGGAATTCAGAAGAAATATGACTGGACGAGTAGGGGTAAAGGTATTTAGCAAGGAGGTATGTGGATGGAGCTCTCCATATGGACAAGGGACATGACAATATATGTATCGCTTGTATGTGCTTAAGAAAAAGTGACCACAGCAGAAAAGCACTTTAACAATCAAGTGGATAGGATGATCTATTCTGTAGGGAGCAGGTAAGCCCTTTCCTCAGCCACCCCTGTCCTTGCCCAATGGGCTCATGAAGAGAGTGGCCATGATGGCAGGGCTGGAGGTTGTGCATGGTCTCAGAAACATAGCTGCACACAGAGACTGAATGGGATAGAACCACTACTGAACGCCCATTATGAAAGCAACAGAGACCAACACTGAGTCCCCAGTATGACATCATTTCCTGGGTGATCAGCCTGCCACCCAAAGACAGGTAGATAATATTGGACCACTTCCATCATAGAAAGGACAGTGCTTTGACTTTCCTGGCATAGACACTGTTATGGTTTATACATTGTGTCAACTTGGGGAGTCTAGAGGTTTGGCTGAGTGACTCAGGAGGAAGCCAAGGTGCTTACTTTGTACACATCCCGAGCCTGTGGAAGAGGAGGGCATGGAGACTGTGCGAGAGGTACATGTCCCCTGGGTGGGGGTAGGCTGTTTACAAGGTAAGGGAGAGAAAAAGGCTGCTTGCCTGTGATTCCTCCCTTTAGCTGGTTGTTTTTGCTGTGTTCTGCTGCCATGAACATTTTTTCCTCTGCCGTGTGCCACTCTGCCTCAGAACCAGCCAAGTATGGACTAAAATCTCCACAAACTGTAAGCTAAATAAACCTTTCCTTCCTTCATTTTGGGTGTTGGGTATTTTGTCACAGCAATGAAAGAAAGGTAACCAAGACAGACACTTATTCTGTATATGTATTTGCCTTCCTTGCATGTGATGCTTCTCCCCAAACCATCAGCCATGGAGTTACATAATGCCTTATACACCATCATACAAATCCATTCCGCATTGCCTCAGTGAGGCAATTGGATCATACACATCGAATTCACTGGTCTTACTTTGTTCCTCACCATCTTGAAGTGGCTGGGTTGACAGAAAGATGGAATGGTCTTCTGAAGACAGTTACAGGGCCAGCTAGGTGGTATTGTCTTTCAGGGCTGGGGTAATGTTCTTCAAAAAGCTGTACATGCTTTGAATTAGCATTTACTATATGGTACTGTGTTGGTCATAGCCAGAATTCATGGGTTCAGGAATCAGGGGTGGATATGAAAGTGTTAACCTACAGATTCACTTGCAAAGCTTTTGTTTCCTACTCCAGAAACTTTATGCTCTGATGGTTAAGAAATCTTAGTTCCAGAGGGGGAAAGGATTGTACCAGGAAGCAAAACAAGGATGCCATTGAACTGGAAGCTAAGACTTGTACCTCGCCATTGTTGTCTCCTCATGCCTGCGAGCAAACTAAAATAGGAGGTATAGTGTTGGCAGGATTGACTGACCCAAAATACCCGGGGGAAATTAGACTATTGCTCTAGAAGCAAAGAAAGGAAGAATATACTCCAACTGCAGGAGATCCCTTAGGACACGTCCTAGTATTATCATGCTGTTATATTAGGTCAGTTGAAAACTGCAACACTCCAGTACCAGACAGGGCAATAAATGGTCCAGAACCTTCAGGAATGAAGGTATGAGTTACCACACTAGGGAGAAAACCAAGGCCTGCTGAGATGCTTGCTGAAGACCAAGAGAATACAGAATGAGTAGTAGAAGGTAGCTCTAAATACTAGTTATGACCCCATGACTGGATATAGAAATGAGGACTGTAATTGTAATAGTCCCTTCCTAATATGCTTTCTAGGTAATGTAATGTTGATAGACTTAATATTGGTTCTTACATATTGTTTAACCTTTGGAATAATGTTCAAATTATGAAATGTTAGGATAAGCGTGACTCAAAGCAAAATTCCTTCTATTCTGAGGGGGGAATTACTGCAGTTCTGTTTGTACCCAGGACAGTTGTGACATAATTATGACCTTGTCTTTGTATGTGGAGAGCATGGTTTCAGGAAATTTGTCTGGTTGTTAAACTGACAAGGTGTGGTTTGTGATAGTTAACTGATTGTGAAAACTTGATTAAGAAATGTCTAACCAAATTTCATCACCATAGCTCTGGGTGTGGCTAAAAGGGATTTACTGAAGACAGAAGACCCATCTGGGTAGACTTGTCATCTCGGTGGAATTAAAAAGAAACAAACAAGGAAGGCTTGCTTCTGTTTCTTCAGAGAAACTCCAGTCTTCACCTTCACGTTGGGTGTTGTTTCCGGGTTTCCAACCCAGACTCTTCAGCCTTCAAGCACATACCCATCAGCCTTCCAGCACAGAGCCTTTGGGTTCCTGACATGCTCTGCATGGGACTCTACAGTGACCACTAGGCCTTTGGCCTTTGAGTGGATCCTCATATCTCCCCCACACAGTTCTGGTCCACTCTTCTGCACCTGACTCTGTGGGTGACCACTGAAAGCCTGCATTTAAGTCCTTATATATTTGTATATCTTGCATGAAATCTATTTCTCCAGTGAGTGCTCACTGACATAGCTAGTAATTATCAATTTTGTCCTTGGTGGTTTAACGTTCTCCCATTTTTCTTAGGATTAAACTATAATTTTAATACTATGTGTATGACCCAGGATGAGTCTGAGACTCACTAGGTTATGAATAAGGCTTCCTTGAAGTTGACAAGCCTAATTGGTACAAGTCTAGACCTGGTTAACTCAAACCCTGATGAAACTCCTTATCCTGCACTCAATATTCAAAGATAATAACAAGTTCATAAACATGATACAATTACATCAAGTTTTTTGTATAATGCATCCAATATCCTCAGTGAAGTTTTTCTACTAAAGTTATGCTTAATAAACAACACCAAAATCTCACTGATTAGCAGTAACAGATTGATACGTTTGTGTATGGGTATATAAGGCAGTTAGGGATTTGCTAGTTTTGATTTCAGACTGCAGGTTTGGCTTGTGTCTATTCTACATGTCTCGTCTTTCAGAAGCCCACAGCTAACTGGGACTGCTCTTCACATGGTGAGCTACAGAATCATAAGGAAGTTCATCTAACCACAGGATCCCATGTTAATCCTCTAGTCCTGTTCTGCAGTCCTCCACATTGCATTGAGGACTGATCCAGTATCAGTAAGGCAGAAAGGAAGTGGATATCTGCTAAAACTAAATAGATAAACAAATAGTACAGGATATTATAATAATCTATTTAAAAGATACTCCTCAGGTTACATTAAAATGATTGCCTTAGTAGGAAAGATAATTAAGAAAAGAGTAAAAGTATAGAAGTATATTAACACATTAATAAGTAATTGTACTTTAAAGATCTATTAATAATATGTACTATAACATATGTATTATATCAGAGCAAAATAAATATCATTCAGTCTTTGTTATAGATGTGTGCACCAATATTTATCATGTAAGAGATACTGAGATAAGTAGCATAAACTCTCACGAATTGTAACTTTAGAATTTCCAAAGTAAAGATTAGAAGATTGAAAAAAACCAGTTCAGGAAGAGGAAAAGACCACCTCAAGAAGCTCTAAGAAAAACTATGATATAGATGTACAACCAAGTAAGAGAGGGCGTGAGTTTGTCTCCAGAGTCAAACGGAGGAAATGACAGGAAATGACACTGAGCTGAGGTTGGAAGAACGTGCTGAGACCCACTGGCAAGATGGAAGAGGAAGGCTCCAAATTAGAAGGGAGAACAGCAGGTTGCAAAATCTGAGAGGGCATTTTTCAGCTGTGGGTATCAGGCATTTTGTCCTGTCATGGGAGAGCTGAGCAGCAGAGTAATGCTGTTGCTTTCTTTTTCACCATTTTCACTGAGTAACATTTTCTAACATTCCATTCATGTGCTGTATGTTTATCAAGTTATGCTGTGCTAGAAGTTTACAGGATTTGTCACACTAAATAATACTCATAACGTTAGGGCATCTGACATGTTAGGCTTCAATACGGCAATCTTTTTAACATGAGAATTTCCTTGACCGCTCGGGGCTCCCCTGTCTCTGGTGAAGATATCTTGGTGTTGAGGGAACTGGGGAAGGTGAGAAGAGGTAGACATGAAGCCAAAGAAGCTGCACCACGTGACGAGCTCAGTAACATGGGCAAATAGACATGAGTACTCAACACTCAGTCCTGGCACTTACATTTCAAACACATCCTGAGAAGTGATCAAGCAAGGAAAAATGTTGTCATGACGATGGTTCAGAAGTCTGGTGCCTTCCTTATGTCCCCATGCATTACACCTTCCACCAAGTCACACAGAGGTTACTGGACCTCTGATCTTTGCAGTAATAGTAAGAGACTTAGTGAGAATGGTGAGGAAAAAAGTGAGAGCATTATTATTATTGAATTAGTCAACTTGCTCATTACTGGGATGAAATACCAGATATTAGCAAGTTAAAGGAGGTAAGGTTTGGTTTGGCCTGTATTTTCAGAGATATTGGTCCATGATTAGTTTGCTCAGAGGCACCAGTATCATGGCTCAGGTCAAAGTGTGGGTCAAGAGAAAGCTTTGCACTCACTGGGCATCAGTCAATGGGTTTACAGCCTAGATGGAATAGACAGGGAGAGAGAAGGCAGGTAGGTTGATGTTGCGGTGTTGCTGCTGCTGCTGCTACTACTGCTTGCTGCTTTTGCTGCCTCCCGCCTTCCCTGCCGTGGACTGTCATTCCTCTTTTGTGATGCCCCTCTTCCATGCATTCACCTCATGGCACCAGCTGACCCTCGATTGAAGCCTCAACAGACTATGAGCTTAAATAAACCTTTTTTCGGAAAGAACAGAATCTTGCAATCTGCAAAATTATTGACGAACCGGGCTGGGGATATAGCTCAGTGGAATAAGCGCCTGCCTAGCAGGCACAGGGTCCTGAGTTCAATCCCCAGTACCGCCAAAAAAAAAAAAAAAAAAAAAGAAAATTATTGATGAACCATACAAACATTATGCTAAGTGAGGGAATTGTTTAGAAGGAACTCTCTTTAATTATATGAGGAATTTAAAATAAGAAAAGCTCTGAGAAGCGGAGAGTGGAATGGTGGGGCTCGGGAGAGGAAATGGATGAGTGCTGTTCATCTGTGATATTTTTGTTTCTAATTTTCAAATGTAAGAACTAAAGGACAGAATGACCAAATGAATTGCCCAAGAACACAGGGATGTGCAGTGTCAGGTTTTACGGAGTTCAAATCAGACAGTCTTACTCTGGAGCCCACACCCTTAAAGCCACTTATAACTTTCTTGAGCTGAAGAACATTTGAATTTGTATATAAAGGGTGGTCATATACTCATATAATTAACATAGAAAAATGAGATCTATTGCAGCTTGTTTCTAGATGTCCTCCAAAGCCTCATGTGGTCACACGTGGGGCTCTTTGGATGTGCCTGGGTGTAGGGTGTGTGCTGCCGGGATCTAGGATGTGATGCTGGGATAGATTCATGGTGTGATGCTAAGATTAAGGCTGCCCCATCCTGGGTGTAAGCACTACCCACCCTAAGAGTGGGTAGTCTGGATAAGATACACAGGACAGAAAAGATCGATCACTGCTTGCTGTTTATTACTTGCTGCTTGCTCCTGTCTGCCTGCCACGAGCTGTTTCTCCTCTGGGATGCCCCTCTGCTACGCGATTATACCTTGGAAATGGTCAACTATGGTTTGGAGCCTCTACAGACTCTATTGGTTTTATAGACTGTGAGCTAAATAAAGCTTCCCTTCTCTGAATCTTATTACTCTTTATCCCCAGATGCATCTCCCAACTTCCTATTGTTTTCACTTTTCCCTCTTATCTGATTATGATTTTTTTCTCTTAGAAGATGACATTACTTTTAGTGCTTCAGCTTCTGTTGAGATGATGCCTATATGTGCATTTTTCTCTAAAGTTTTAATCTGGCCATTTCTGTCTGATCAACACCTCGTCTTTTACAAAGGCAGGCAAACAATCTGGGCAGGTGCAAAACAACTGTGACCAAACTGCATCTACCTGAGGAACTCTTTCCAGAGTTACTGGTTTGTGAAAAGTTAACGGTCCCATCCTCCATCTACTTTTATTCTCTCTCACAGTTAATTCTCACAAACTCCTTAGTTTCAGAAGCCTATAACTTTGCACAAAATATGAGCTGTGCAACATTACTATTTCACCAGCTATTATCTGCTTCAGTCTCTTGGTCTCTTGGTCAATTTTTGGCATTCGATGTAGGTGCACTTGTATTTGATAACATCTCTCATTTATTTTGTTCCAAAATTTATCTCACTATTTCTCCCTAAAATAGCTTTCTAGTCAAGAAAAACTATTTCAATTAAATATTGTTACAGTTACTCTAACTGTTACAGTTAGAAACTCCTGATTCATTTTGGATTATGCTTTTCTTTTGCCTTTGAACTTCAGCCTTATATTCAATAAGGTAGCGATACTTTCTACTGAAGGGTTTTTAAGTACTGTCATTTTTCCATTTCTATTCCTATTCCATTTTTATATTTAATGAAGACACTAGTTGCCACTTGTCTCCTGGAGTTTATTCTTTATTTTATCCAATAAAAACTGTGTATCATAGCAAACAATTTCTTCTAATGGCAGTTTAGTTTTTCTACTGCTCTATTGAAGTCTTTAGTAAACTTGCATTTTCTAGATAAACTGGGCTTCAAAAACCATATCTGCTACATGTCATAGTACAAATCAATTTCTAAAGATAGTTCTAGTGCTTTCTTTTAAATAGTTGACATTTATTGAATCAGACACAGTTCAAATCATGTCATATAAATTCATGAACATATAAATATTTTTGACTCTATAAGTTTTGAGTACATATCCTCTGGCAACTTTTTCTACCTTCAGTCAAACGAATCCCCTATATTTTAAAAAGTAGAACTGCTGTCTGGAATACATCAGACTATATCAAAACACTTTCATTCTCTATTTTCTGAATAACTTTCTGGCGTGTTTCATAGACACTATCACGGCTTTACTTCTGTCTTCATTCTGCCATAACCATGTATTCGTTGAGTCCACAATACATTTTCCACGGTTACTCACTCAGTCAGTGTCATGAAGAGTGCGGGGTGTGCTAGGCCTGTGTTTGCTTTTAGGTTCACTGCTGAAACAGCAACATTCAAGAAGATAAAATAACTGAAAAGTGGCTAAGAGTAGGACCAAGAGGTACTGATGCCTTAGGTTCCACAGTGTGAAGGGCCAAGAATCCACATTATAAGAACATAAGATCCACCAGATCTGTTTTGATGTCTTCTCACAATAAATTCAGAATAAACTGTATCATTTAAGCGGTAAGGAAAGCCTATGTGTAAGTGCCAAGGAAAAGCCATTGCATTTCACTCTTTTCCCTCAAGAATCTGATGTACTGTGCCCTTGACTCCACAAGCTTTACTCGCACCAAAAGAAAGCAAATGAAGATAATGAATTATTGGTACATCTTAGCGAATAGGAGATGCTTTATATAGACTAAAACACATTTTGTATACATTTCCACTTATCATAAAAGAAAAATATACTTGAACGCTGGTAAGTATGGCAATTTCTACAGTACAAGAGCAGTATTTATGTCTGAAATGGTTAATTCTAGTATCAATCCCAAATGATAAGAAAAATGTAACCAAGTGAAATAACAATAATAATTGTCATACGGCAAACAGGTTATATATGCCATAGAAAGAAAAAAAGAAATACACATGATTCCTAGACCTTTTCTAGCTCTTACGTATGATTATATTTTCTCATAAAATCTTCCTTTCTTACCCGTTTACTTTCAAATCTAATTATAACCCATTCTCATTTTGAAGATTAAACCTCAACTGTTTCACGATGTGCTTTCTTTCTAATTAAGTATTGGAGACCACCGGGGCTCACACTGGGGCTGCATCAGCTCAAGTTTCACAAGCTGACATTTACAGTGAAAACAGTTCTTGATTATTTTCCTATTTAGCTTTGACGTGAAGAAAAAGTACCACTGAGCTGTATGCACTTCCCCCACCCCAGGCCAAGGGTCAGCCATCAGAGCTAATGGCTTCTGATTTCTACAACCAGAGATTCTGCTGCGCTGCTAGCAAGAACCTGAACTGATACGGCACACTATCCCCAGCCAGTCCACAGTGCATAACGAAAAAGTAGATCAGTAGGTCTACTAAAGTAAAATGACACAGATAAGCCATACAATTTGGAGATTAAAATGAAATATTATAAAATTTCTTGGTCTGAGTAAGTTTAACTATGGTACAAAAAAACAAACAAGCAGCAAATTATGGATAAAAGCAGTTATGGCTTTTCTTATACTACTATGCTCTCTACCAAAAATTTGTGACAGAATGTTTGGAAGGATAAGTATTCTGAGAAGATAACCATCATTAACTGTGTCCTTTGGTGATATCATGACATTTTAATAAAAGACAAGGCATGCACCATAGTAAAGAATAATGGCTGACCCATTTTTTCAATCTCTAGAGATTAGCAAAGTGCACTTGAATGATTGATATGGGTATTAAAGACATTTGTGAAAATATTTCACAAATAATTGCTTCTGTTACATGTCTGAACTCTGGAAAGACTAAGTATCAAAATAATAATAATAAAAATAATATCTCACACTTGCAACAAATTTTTCTTTATATGTTTTCTGTTAAGTATAGTATGGATACTTAATGTCTGGAAATTATTTTAAAACCAATTTCTACTGAAAATTTATGTAATATTTTTATAACACACTTATTTCATAAAACAATATCAGTCCTAGAAAAAGATTTCAATGACTATACAATTTTCACAATGTCATATATGCAAGGAATAAAAGTTTGTCAAAACTGCTAATATTAAACACGTTCCAATTACTATCTTACTCAAACAAGAATGCAACAAATTTCTAAAATTCATTAATTGAAAAGAACTGTCTAAGCATGACAAGTAAGCCTCCTTGGATTACTGATACTTCCTTTACTGAAAATGTTCAAACCGTGAACTCCATTTATTTATCTCAACTGTTCTACATGTACTGACTCATAAAGGATTCTAATTTGTCAAGCATTGTTCATAAATAGATCTACTGTACAAAGGGTTCTGACCTGGAGTTACAGACAGAATAAACATGCAAATTGAAACGACACTTTCAATTTTGTTTATGAAATTTTAAATCTCTGGTGAGGAGAAAGGAAAGGTTAGCAGTTTTTAATACCCCAAATGATCAGTCCATAACTACTCACACCTTCTGTGAACTAGATAATGCCAGAGTTGTAGCTCAGTGAGGGGGGAATCCCTGGGTGATTTCCTTCTTCCTCTGCAGCACTGTGGTTCTGCATGTTATGCACATTGTAATTTGTAATTTATATTCAGGCAGAATGGTCTCTAGCTTTCAGGCCATACTCAGGTTTATTTTTCTCTGATACTTGAAAGTGTTTTATTGTTGCTACTTTCTAGTTAAAACTGGGTGCTTCTCATTTTAAAAAAAGATGTGGTCAAACTAGAAATGAAAAACATTATGCCTTAGTAATAGTACTATGCCACATAGGAGAGGTCAGCAACTACACTCACCATAAACGTACATCATATTATTTAATTCTGGGGTTCATGTGCTTAAATTAAGACTTGGAGATGTGAAAGTTTCCGAGGATCAGATAAACCAAATTTCTACAGATCTGGTACATTTTGCCAATACTGAGGAATACAGAAATAACCACTAACTTGTGCATCTATTCAATTATATCTAAAAATTTCCTAGTAGATAACTGAGTACCAGTCTCTGAGTTAGATGTAGAAATCTGAACTGGAATAAATTTCAATTCCTTCTCAGGATTTATATTCTAGTTTGGAAGAGAGATTATTAACTAAACACACAGCATGATAATAGGCAGTTACAACCTGAAGTGGTGGAATTGACAGGAAAACTCCGAAGGCCATGAAATTAAAATGGTTTTCTTCTAGTTAATAAATGTTTATAATAAAAACAGAATAGAATACATGTGGCAAGATTATCTCTTAGTACTAATGGTGTCTTTATGGCACTGATGTAACATGAGAATAAAATAAAACATAATATTTTTGAAAATTATGTAATGTGATGCCTCATTTCTAAAATATTTTCTTGAAATTGAGCTTTTCTTTTGGTATGGTATTTGTACCGCCTAATTGTGAGTATGCCTATTCAAGGGACTCATTTACAAAAATGATTCAAAAGCTCCACTATGAGCTACATTTACACTGAAAGATTGTTAATATTTCAGAAACTGGATCTGACATGTGCGTACTGAAATAAGCACAGTCAGTATTTCAGTCAGATTACTTGCAGTCACCCTTTCTCTATAGTCGCCATCACGGGAAACGTTAACATTTGGAACTGAGGGCCAGGCACACAGCGCAGTGGCACAAGCACCCGCTTGGCAAGGTCCTGAGCTTGACTCCTGGTATCAAAAAAGTAAATAAACAAATGGAGATTAAAATAAAATTTAGAACTTAAGACCGCTAAATTTTTTTTGTGTAAAAGAGCTTCAGGGCTTGAAAGCACAGACAATTCTAAGTAAGTACTTTAACTTTAAAAGAGCTGACCACAGACCAAGACAATTTCTCTGATACTGGCGAACGTGATCTAAAAGACAAGCCACACATAAAGGCAAAGATATGGGTGACAGCACCATTGCTTTTAATCACTCCTCATTAATGCCATTAGAGTTGACCCTATCTTAAATTCTCTGTTAATAATGATTTTAGAAGTGAGTATGTTAAAATAGTGTGTTTGTGGGCCAGGGATAGAGCTCACTGGCAAAGCACCAGCTTGGCAAGTGCAAGGTCCTGAGTTCAGTTCCTGATAACACCCCCAAAGTGTGTTTGCTTACACTCATTTAATACACCATGTAATAGAACTGAATTATTCATATTTCTAGTTTCAAAGTCGTTTGTGCTGTGAGAGTATGCTTAAAAAAGCAGATTAACCATCAGTTCACACTAACTCACTTTATTGGTGAGTTCAAGAGCATGAAATTTTGCCTTTCATATTTCCCAAGAATATAAATATATTTCAAGGACATTTCAGCCCTCCTAGGCAAAGGGATTTCTGAGTTAAAGGTCATCACTTTCATGTTAAAATTATGATTTTTCAAGACCTCATAGGCACATATAGTCTTCATATGCGCTATCACTACTGAGGTTGAAAATTTTGTGGCCGCCATTCACATTTTTCTAAACACAATTGTTACAGAAATACTGTTTATGTTAGCTACATAAAACAATGTATAAGTCACTTCTAGGAGGAGACCAAGACCTGGAGGGGGGGGTGGGAGAGCGGACATGAAAAGCATCAGGATGTCTGCCTATGCTGAGTCCGCACCATACATGTAATCATCATGACTGCAAACGTGTGAGTCATTTTTTTTTAACTGAGTCAAATTTTTCTTACTCTCAAAAATGGTTCATTTGAAATTTTTATGTATATTTTTCTGGAAACTATCAGGCACTAACCTAGGTAAGGTGAGATCACTCACAATAAAATGTGAAATCTCCACTACTTAGCACTTAGGAGAAGAAGGAATTTTTATTGAAGATTCTAGATTCTTTTAGGAAGTACTTATGAGAAGGGAATATTACTTATATTATTCCTACAGGAAGATAATATTACTTACTCTGGTATTTTAAATGCAAAAGTGAAACACAATTAAGGGAAATTTACATCACTTCTGCCATACTATTTTAGTTAAAAATTCTCCCTCAAATGCTAATTTGGGCTATTTCAAAAGACATAGATTTCTGTATGACTAAAAAATGTATTACTAATATTCAAAAGCAATATTGAGATTTTTAGTTTCTTAAAATAAAAAATTCAAACAAAACTTGTTATATGGTGATTTAAATTTGTGAATAAAATACTGCCTGTGTATGAGAAAAAGAGACAATATACAAGTATAAAACCTGTTGGTGGTAGGTTAAGCCTGTGCTGTTCTAAGGAGGAGACTATAGTAATGGTGATGCCAAATATAGACAGTTCTTTCCACATATATTAATTTTTGGTACTAGGTAAGTTGATTAAATAGTAAATTTTGAATTTTAACACGAAGACCTGTCTCTAATTGCTAAGTTTAATGAAAATTATGGAAATATGGTCGGTACCTGTAGATACAGTACGCCAAGGTATGTAAATGACTGGGAGTGAAACCCTCATGGACCACCTTTGCTGTTTTGAGAACTGGGTCACTTATGAGAGTTAACATTTTTTCTCCTACAGTGCAAAGTGCTACTCAGTGTCTTTTACTTACAGGAGAGTCTGCATCTTCAGCGTAAACTGTGGTGATAGGTGTACCCTTCACTGCATCTGGAGCCACCATCCCTTTGTAGACTCGTTTATTAAATACTGGAGGATAATCATTCATATCCTGTAAAACACAATTAAGAGGTTAGTGCTTCAGTTTGAACCAGGCTGGAGACACAATAACTACAGTGACCTCAGCTCTTCTCACATAACCCTTCTGTCCCTGCTCCCCTTCCAGCCCCTCAGTTCTACTCCTGACGAGCTTGCAGAGGATGTACAAATCTCCTGTACAACACTGATGCATGTGATATCCATCATTCCACTGGCGTGAACAATGTCTCCCACCAAAGGTGCACCTTTCAGAGGCTGACGGGGTGCTGGAAGTTTTCTTTCATATTCCTCTAAAAGTACAATGTACAATTGTAACATATTGAAGAGAAGAAAATAATTTCCTAAAGGTAAAATTCTATGAGTAAAAGATGATATAATTTTTTTATGTTTTGTTGTTGCTCTTCAAAAAATATCTTTTGTGTTTCTGCAGCAGCTATAAATTATTTTATGAGGCAAAGTACTAATTAGAACCTTTCAAATGTAAACTGTGTGTGGTGGTTGACACATTGTGTCAACTTAAGCAGTTTAGAGGTTTTATTAACCAACTCAGCAGGGACCATACTCTTCCCTTTGTAAATATCCTCACCTCGTGCAAGAGGAGAGTGCAGAGATGGTGTAGTGCTACATCCATCCCAGGGCGGGTACCCTGCATGCAGTGTAAGGGAAGAAGGATTGCTTTTCCCCCTTTTGCTCTGTTGCTTTGCTGTCTTCTGTCACATTGAACCACTGCCATTATACCACACCACCCTGCCCTGGAGCCAGCTGATCACAGACTGAAACCTCCACAAACTGTGATCTAAATAACCCTTTCCTTCCTTAAGTTTGGGTGCCAGGTACTTTGTCCCAGCAACAAGAGAAAAGTAGCTAAGATAACTAGAACATTGTAAAATATCTTTTGATTCTTGTTTTTATTCTCGTAAATGTGGAAAGATAAAAAGTTTTCCCTTCAGTACAATACGATAATGACATTAAAACTTACACATACTTAGAGACAGAACATGGTTAAGATTTAATTCAAAGGAATATGTAGGAATTGCAGTTAATTGTCACAGTTTGGAGACACATGTGTGTTGTCACTTATTTAGCATCACTAGTTCATACATATACATTAAGTGCCTCCCATTTTAATAGCCAGTGTTAGGGCTGGGGGATATTGTAGTGACACATTGTATTCATGTCACTAAATTGTTTGGCCAGTAAAGATGAGGCTCCACAAAGAGGATATTGACTTGGCCTGAATTAACTTATATATACCAGAGAGATGAAATAAGAAACTCTGTCCTCTGAGGGCAAGATCATCTTTTTTCTGAAACATTTTATAATTTATGAAGAATCAGGTATCATTTTCTAAAGAAATAATATTCACTAAAATAGCTGAACTATTATTTTGTAATAACCATAACTTGCAGTGTTTATGTACTTAGGTAGATACTTTTAGTCAAACATATTTAGGTACAAAATTAAATTTGCTAATTATCTCCCCCCCCCCGTCACTCCAGTCACCTTCCTCTCATTTGGAACTAAAGAACAAAAAAGAAAAATGAAAGTTCAATACAGTCTTTGATGTTCATCCAGACACAACTTTGTGACACAGTGTAATTAACCAACTGCAAACTTCATTTTTTGCAAAAGAATCAGGATAATTAGCTCTTCCTCTTAAAGAGCTTATTTTATGTTCATAATAGACTTCTGAGTTGTGAATGAGAATAAACCTGCAGACCCTAGTATGAAGTATATCTTGATAGACAAACTGAAAAATAAAAGACATCATTTCTTTTAACATATGGTATTCGTATTCACATCCTCTTGCAAGAGAAGGATTTTCTTTATAAATGAAGGAGTAAAGTACCTGAACAAACAGGCATTTAGAAGTGCTGGTTCCTTTAATGGCTGGTTTTAGGACATTGGTCTGAAGGATGCAGGCAGGAGGTACTGTGAGAAGCCCTTGAGCACAGTGTCTCCTGCCCTTTCCAGAGTGTGGAATAATTTAACTAATGTATCTTGTAACTAAAAGGGTGGGAATATTTTCACATTCCTAAATGGTAGCATCTGAAGGTTAAAAAAGAGAACAATCTTTCAATGTTTCCTACACGAGTTTCAAAAGTTGAGTAAACATCTATGAATTTTCTTTATCTCCCACCCACCCAGAAGTTCTGAACATTAGTATAATGAAGTATTTTGGGAAAATTTGATTCTACAGGGAAAAATGTGCTTTTACAATTTTATCAATATCATTGATTATAGCGTTAGTTACTGTGATTTTTTTTCCCCTGGGGAAATATTCATTAGATCACCTTCCAAATGAATGCACAGTGGATACTTTTATAATCTGTTCTAAAATATCTGATTACACACAAACATAAGGCTATAAAAAACTGAAGACCATTAAAATATTGCTTCTCCTCTTGCTTTATTTCTCTGGCCATTGATAGAATGAAGAATAATTCAATACAGTTATATTGTAGTAGTATTTCTTTGTATGGCATATTGTACGTATTTCAGGGTTGTAATCTTTTATTGTGGCTACGATGCAGTCCTTTGTCCATAGTTCTTCCACAAAGCATTCCTTCAAATGAGAAAATGTATTGAAATGCAATGCCAACATGCATAATCAATAGTTCACTGCATTTATGCTTGCGGGACATCCCAAGAAAAATGCACGTGCACCTGTTTCTGTACAAATATTCTGTTACACAGTAAATTAAAGATAAACTCAACTCCACAAAACCACACTATTATGTGTTGGCCTTTATTCCACTAGAGGGTAGTATTAGCAAAAAGAAGCATACCCTTTTCGATCCTCTAGCCAGTTCTATTGTTGAAACCCATAATAGTTTGCTTCCTGTGGTCATATTTGTTGATTTGAACACTAATTAGTTTTTATGTTTCAAAAGAGAGCTCCGACACCACAGTTCTCAGCTTAAAGCAGCACCAGGCTTCTCTTCAAAATAATCTTATTTCTATGTAGTTAGTTCTTTATCAGTAAAGCTTGCAATTTCTCTCCATGTACAACAAATGACTATACCTGAAGGTGTAGTTAGCTAGCTACAGAAAAATATGAGTTCCATTTTTTTTTTTTACTAAATGGACATCTAAAATAATCACAGAGGGCCTTTCTACTCTGGCACACCACCAAGTAGATTTAAAGAATCATTTTAACAGCAGGAGAGGGAAGACAGGAGCTCGGTAGCAAATTTTCAAATTAGTAAGCTTCATAAAGAGAAAGAGATGATAACGTATTTGACACTAAATCAGGGTAAAAATGGCTGTGCATATGGGACAGTTTCTTGATAGGAAGTACTAGCAGGTTGTAGCTTGATCCTCCTTTTTACGAAATAAAACTAAAGCAAATGCCAGCCTCACCTTCTTAATGCTAACGCACACTCTTGGAGACACAAATGGAATAAGTCACCGGGTGGAGTGGCTTCAATTGTTTCTGCAATACTGCCTCATGTTAGCATGGTCCATGTTGAAATGTTTGGCTTCCCTGCCTTCCAAAATCCCTTAATGCTTATGGAACTGATATCTGCTCTTCTTTGGCAGACCGTATGGTTGATGCACTAGATTATCTGTGAGCAGTATTTTCTGTTTTCTACCACTGACACCAATTTTGTTTGCTTTCTCAGACCTGTTTCTCATATTATCAGCCTTCTTCACAGCTTTCTCATAGTTTCTGACTCCTGCCTCTCCCTACGTGCTTCTGCACATGGGCTCCTAACAGGGCACATCTGTAGACAAATACATCTTTTCCTGTTTTGTGTTGGGCTATCTTCAATACAAATGATCAGTTTCTGTTACACTAGATTTATAATTTGTTCAAAAATACAAAATTTAATTGGACATATCTTTCTTAGTTCTCTAAATTTATTTTCAAGATTTATTTTACTTTTTATTTCTGATGTAGTAATTACTATGTATACTGGGAAGTAATATATTCATAATTCAGATATAAGGAAATGCACATTTTGCCACAAATAGGAAAAAATGAACAATCTATTGGTAGCATAAATATTGATACAGCCCCCACTGTGCATGAGGTACTATCTCCAAAACTTGAGAAATGATTACAATAAAGAAGGATATGTTGCCTGATGATACTGGTGTTTTGGTCTCACATAGAGACAAAGCTATATAGAGATAATTTCTTGATTATGAAAACATAACTAAGGTCCAAAGAGAATTCCAGGATTTGAAAACTAACGCTGAAAGCATGAAAAACCGTTTAAATGAAACCGAAGATAGAATTTCAGAACTTGAAGACAGCATGGCAGCATATGAGCGTGAAAGGAAGAATCTCGTGATATCATCAAAGACACAAGAAAAGTCAATCCAACAGCTGCAAGATGAGGCAAAACGTAACAATA